>DWME01002427.1:0-20918 GCA_018244795.1 Parelbella ahira ahira | reverse complement strand
CTGGTGAAACGTAGTAGTGCACTACACTCCTCTGCCTAACCTTTGAGGATTACAGGTGTGATGTTACGTTCAAAGATGACAACAATGATGATAATCTAAATGCGCCTGTGTACTGTATGTATACTTATCTCGAAGAAATTATTTTATTATATGAATGTCATGGCTAACACTAATGGCTCGATCAATCTACCGATTTTTTAGAATTGAATTTCGTCATGTGTAAAGAACACGGGTTCTTGCTTAAAAGGATTGTAGATTTGTCTTCGTTGAGTAAACTGAAATTGCAAGGAATTGACTGAGACAGTTGTAGGATTATTTTTACTTAATTGGCACGAAACCTAGATGACAGGCGACATCATTTTAATTGGTTATATCTGTCATTGGCCAACCCGAATCGATAATATCCGATCCAATCAGCCGTTCAACCCTATAATTGGTTCGACCCAAAACCATAATATCTATAGTATTAAAAGCTTTCAAGTTAGTCAGAATTTTATTGTTACTTCCGAATGCTAAATTTGCACTTCTCATGTTTTAATGTATAGGTACATAATTCTATACATTCTTTATTCCAATATAAATATCGTAACAAGATAATTTAATAAATATTATCATAAATACATATTCCACACACAACAAGTTTCAGTAATGTTTTTGTTAATAAACTTGCTTCACTCGTTTTTCACGATACGTTCGTAAGACTAACTACGAACCTTTCTTATCACTCTTTTATCTAATGGACCAGCGAAAGTGGCGTACCCTATCTTTCTTATAAGTGTTAACTTCATCAAATTAAGCACCTCGAGAAATAGCGGTACATCCATAATGTTCCACTCGATTCGTCCTAATAGAATTATCTCGGGCGCAAAGGACTTGCGTTCGTGCTTTATAGGGTTGGAGACGTCTCTTTTACGTTACTATTTGCTTTCTTTTCTTATTTTTCCTTAAATAATAGAGAATGGTACTCAAATATTTAGCCGTCAAATCCAGCGCTATAGACATTCGGATAGATATTCAGAAAGTTTCATAACCGATGTCTATCGTATCCTCTAAACTTAGAGGATAGCTATTTTTGAGTATTTTATGGCACCGGTTTAGTTGACTTGTTTTTGTTTTATACCTTCATTACGAGCCCATCTAAGGATTTTCCCCTATCTAAAGCGTGCCGAGTCTTTGGAACTGAGAGCAAATGATCTCATATGCCGTATTTTAAAACAAAGTTACTGTTTCTTTTCGTTTCGTGAAAGCGTTCACATCTTTCAACACGTGTAATTGTATTATAAAAGGATACAGCCCGCTCGAATCACTCACGAAAGCTTTTTACCGAAATCAATAAGAATTTAGCTATTTTGACGCGTCTGAAGTAGAGACAAAAACTAATAAGTCATATTATGTGGACATTACACGGTAGATTGATATAGGAACAGGTGATTTCAATCATTGCGTTTATCCAGTTTGTGTTTTAATATTTCTTTAGAAAATGTATACGATTAGATTGGGATAAAATATTGGCAAGTTTCTAAGCATTTCGTGCGTGTTATTGAATTTAATTGTCATTAAAATTTATTGCGTTTCGAAATGTACAGTTTGATGGTCCTTTTATTGGTCCAAAATGATCTTGCACCAAAGCCATTAAACTTATGTTTGTTGTATTGAAATTTTTTATAATAATATAAAATACAACGTATAAAAGTAGTATCTAAAATCAGGATTCATGATTAATCTTAAAGCAAATGAATTAGAGCATTAATCAAAGCATTAATTTGCCACCGATATTAATTAAATTTCAGTGTTTCAGTTAAATTTCTCAATTTCTGAATGCAAACCGAAAAAAAAGCGAAAATACCGAAACTGAAAAAAATAGCACAAATCAAGATCTACCTGTATGGAAAGAGCTCTTTATACAAAAACAACTGTAAGAGTTACTTAGCAAACATATTTTATACTAAATCCTCAAAAGAGCGAGAAGCTGAAAAAAATCAAATCTCGAAAGCGTTAAAACTTTCCACGGGATTGTATCGTGTTGAATAATGCTTACAAAACCTTGTAATAATACGATCAAAAATATGCATTTCGCAAAAAAATTCCGTAACAAATGGGAAAGTTCGAGAACAAATAAGGAAAAAGAACGAGACGTCAAAGAAGGTCTTTCAGGGGAAGTACTCTAAAGTCGAGATGGAGGTATATCACACGTTCGGGACATTTAAACTTTCCTCCCGATAGTATCAATTAGAATATGTCTACGCGAACTCGCCGTGTTCCAGCTCGAACAAGATAACAAGTGCTACTTAAAGATTGATCTTCGGTAGAACTAAAGCATCTATTCTTGCGCAAACAGCAGTTCGAGCATCTCACAAAGCATAACTGATAGAGACATGCATATGTACATGTCTATGTCCCATAGGGGTAGACGAAGAGTTGGAATTTCTATCGGCTGTCATAGTCATAAACAGAATACTTAAACTTATACAGCGAGTGTAAATGATAGCGAAAAACGTTGTCTCAGATGTAATGTTGGTAAATCGATCAAATTGGTGATCAAAATGATGATGATGATGACGACGACCTGCTCTTAAATATTCATAAATTGCAATCACAATTAGCTCTCTTGTATCACATACAACTTGATATTGTAATATATTAAGTTAAATTCAATAATTTAAAAATTTCTAATAGTGACTCCGAATCTGTACTTGTGCCCGGTGTACGGCAATGTGCTCACCACCTATTCCATGGGACTTAAACGTAACTGGTGAAATATGGGAGTGTACTATACTCCTCTGCTTACAGGCGTTTACATTATAGGCGTGATGTTACGGTTTTCTTACAATTTCATTCCGAAAACAATTAATGAATTTAGCTAATTTGAAGTTAACTTTAAGTTTACGTTTCTTATCTTGGCCATTTCTATTAATATAGAGTGTGAGATTTTATTTATTAAGATCGGTTTCTTGTTAGTTCATATATTCCTCCGTTTATTTTTATCTTTTTTTAAATTACGCCCATTTAAAACATATTTCAAGAATACCTATAAATTTGTGAGTTCGTGAATACCAGCCGCTAGAGGATATTTACAAAGTTGGAACAAACTTATGTCAGTTTGAGTTCGAATATAGAGTTTCTGCTGTTTTTCTTTCCAACATTGTTCTCTATCGTAATAAAATTAAAGTAGATATTGAACAGTTCAACACTTTTCTTAGTTCACGTCGACAAACTTTTTGATTAGCTTGTTAACGTTTTACGCTTTGTATTTTCTTACTTCTCGTACTGTTACGCTGTTTACAATAGGTATATTGCTAATTTATAATAATTTGACTAACCAATGGTTAATCGTTTTAATATTAAATATCACTTGCTATACCCGTGAAGAAAACACATCCCGAGGAATCCTGCGCACCTTATAGTATCAAAAAAACTCTAGGCATGTGAAGGCTTCTAATCCGCTCTTGGTCAGCGTGACAGACTATGGCAATCCTCTCATTCTGTAACCGAGACCCGTGTTCCAAGAGCGCAATGATAAAAAGATCGAAAGAAAGTAACACGGTAGGACAATAAAACTATCGATAAAATAAACGACCACAATTTGTTGTCTTCACCTCTGTAGCAAGTGAAAGTAAAATTGGAAAAACTTGAGGCTTCTCCTATATAAACAAATTATGATTTTTCAATTATCCTGTGCCCCGCATAATATTTTGTTCCACATTTTAATAACTCATGCTGAAATATTTAAAAATACATATTTTCCATTAGGGTTAGTCTCTACCCGCCCACGCACTCAAATCATCGTACAATACTCGTATTATAGCGGCAGAATTGATTTTTAATGATCGCTAAGATCTGATAAATCTTAGGGTCGATTCCCATAGTCCACCCCTCATGTTTCTGTTCTCACTCCGATTAACTCTAAGTTCCTACGCTTAATGTGTAGCAGTTAAATTAATGGGTAATACTGCTAAATATTAACGTCGGGCATTCATTTCTATAAATGTACCTACGTCAAAGGTTCAAGCTATATGGCAGTAAATCATCAACATCGTAAGTAACTCACATTGAACTTCGCGAGTCGATTAGTGTCAATAATGTATAAAAAAAGGAAAAAAAATATCTTATTGATCATGGTCTTAGTGATCTCTTAATATCTTAGTGATCATATATATTTATATATATGTAGGTATGAATAAAGTGTATACCTATAAGATAATTTTCGTTTATGTCAAGTATAAATATATGTCAAGTATACATATGAATATTATTAAATCTTAGCGTGGATCAACGATTTGAGTGGTATATTTTTATTTACATATAATCTTGCAGCGATAATGTGCATACACCCCAATTTCATTCAAACACAATCGCCTTATAATGATCGGTGTAATCTGATAGGCTAACAGTACACACACGAACTGAAAATGATATTTTTCACCATTAATCATTCTTGCTTTCCAGGAAATATTTTTTTAATGGTTAGTCAGGAAACAACTTTTGGGGGGTCAGTTTATAGAGAAGCGATTTAAAAATCGTAATTAGAAAAAACAATGTAACATCACGCCCGTAATCCCTGAAGGGGTACATTTAAGTCTCATGATCC
Organism: Parelbella ahira ahira; assembly: GCA_018244795.1. NCBI lineage: Eukaryota > Metazoa > Arthropoda > Insecta > Lepidoptera > Hesperiidae > Parelbella > Parelbella ahira. The sequence goes on along the minus strand of DWME01002427.1, from coordinate 16,330 downwards.
CTTGCTGAGCCTATTGCCATACACCGGGCACGGATACAGACTGCGAGTCAGTAATAGAAGTTCTAAATTAGAAAAATTCAACAGCACCCGACCCGGGATTTGAAGCCAGATCGGCAGTCGCGCTTACAACCACTTAACCCACGAGGCAGTAATTAGAGCTCTACCCGTGTTATTAAAGTTCGTATTTAACAAATGTAGAGTTGTTTTTCGTTTAACAGCATCAACATCTTAATGGTTTATTTATGTCTTAATATCTCGCGATGGAGTCGTAATCTGCAGATGCCATTATTCCCCAATTTCTTGTCAATAAAAGGAACATAAAAAACTGGAATGGCAATAAAAGAACAATGATGAATTCATTCGAACATTGTTTCTTGATTCGTTTTAGAAATTGTAGAACAAAGAAGTAATAACTATAACTTATCGCACTTCTATCAGTTGTACCGCAAATAACCATACGACCAAATAAATAACTACATACATTAATCATTCGTATGGTTTTTCACTTGGGGATATAGAATACAAGTCTACTTAAATCGTTGACATATGCCAAAACGATAGCATGACTTCATTTTGCATATAAATTAAATTATTATTTACTTCTATATATTCCACACGAAAAACATCCCTTGTGCATAAAGTGCCATTATAATGGCTAGACTCTGCAATCTGTCTTCAAAGACCTCCATAGTTGTAAACTATTAGCCTCCAAGAACGGTGAATTTAGTGCATATGGAATATAAATTCATTTTGAAAACTAACTAATGATTGTTATAGTCGTAATTGACAAGAAGACAAATGTTCACTAAACAGGGGTACATAATATAGGACAGATAGCAAAATGAATAGTATAGCTTTAATAATGAAATATCATAACAAGAAACTGATACAGATGCTGTACTTCTGAGCGAAGTTAACAGTCTGAAATCTCTTTTGTTTCTTTCATGTCATAGGAGAAGAGAAATCAGTAAATAAGAAACCTCTTAACATCTCTCCAGTAATCACTAGACAGATTAATACGGGAATAATATTATGAAAAGGACAACGCTACGTAATACCACCTATTTTGTGATAGTTGAAGCGTTTGTCAGAGCTAAATACTCTTTAAATGGAATTCGTAATAGCAGTTACTTTTGATAGAATTGAGAATAACCTGCACCATTCCGAAAAGGGGAACTCTATTGGATATTAAACATTAATGCCACCGTTCATTTAACTGTTTCTTAGCAGTTATAATAGAGGTGTAAAGGTAATCTTTGTAGAGTTGATACTTTGGCTCTATAGGTAATAAAAATTTGAGCATGATAATTTTTTTTATATAAACTATCGCGCTGTTAAACACTGTCAATTATAAGGATCATTAAACAAATAATAAATAAAAATAAGAAGAATTTTTTAGAACATGTAAATTTTTGACACTAAGTACAACGGTTTTTTTAAGTTTCTAACAGAAGAATAATTTTAAATCTTTTGAATATTTTGAATTATATTACCGTATTATGTAACTTTATATTTTTAATAGTAGGGTGTTTTATAAAATTACAAAGGAAGAGTCAACCCTACAGATATAATATATTGTGTTCATCAGCTTTTTTCTCATTTCCTTTTATTGTCGCCATTAATGTTACTTCCGCTGACCAGAATTTGTGGTCAAATATTACATACTTGTCTTTTCCCTGTCATTATGAAATGAAATCAGATTTTATCAGTGAAAGAATAAAAGAGTTGATAATGATGATGAGATTTCATTTGATTAAATGAAAATCATAATGTCTTGTTCACAAAAATATATTATTTTTGTGAACGTCATAAGGAATTAAATTCCTTAGACATTTTGGCAGTTTATCCGTAATCTTGTTTAAAGACGGATCGTCAAACTAGTGGTAGACGACTACCAGAGCCTCTCTCTCTGTTTTGTCTATTCTTGCTGCTATGCAGCAATTGCAAAATTTCATTTGTTCTAAACAGTAAGGAGATACACTAACATACAGAGCCATCTTATTAGATAACAACTAACCCTGAAACCGCTTCAGTTGAAACGCAAGGAAGACAGAAGTCACAATACCTACTCAAGAATCTTTTCTAATTTTGACCGTAAATTCATTCTTCATATCCACAACATCTACCACAGCGAGCATTTATATAAAAGGACCGTACTACAGAAACATGAACTAATTTCACTAATGACAGGTTACAGTCACGTTACGGCAAGACATGACATTAGTCACCTGGTCAAAGGTCAAATTAACCAAATCAAGGCACAACTGGATCGTCGATAAATAAAAAAATTAGAAATAAATATTCCTGTGACAAAGCATGGAGCAACACCTACACGGAAAATTTAATTCTAACCAACTAGATAATCACAGCTTTAGGTATTCAGTAGGTAAGATTGACAAGTTTAAAGCGGTTAGTGTGGACATTTCACAAGTACTTCATAAAACTTATTTTATGTTTGCACGTTATTAAACTTCTTTTGTTAACGAATATGACTCTGGAAATCTCTACTCCGTGCCTATGTTTGACAAGAAACAAGTTAGAGTTTGACATAGAGACTACAAATGTTGAAAATTGAACATTTCATTTGAACCGACCGAATGTATTTGTAACACTGCATAATATACTATAATTTAGCTTGCAGCACTGGTTTTCTATATAGATATGACCTTTTAAAGGTTTCACAATACCAACCCTCACACTACACCATGAGCGCGAAATTTTTTTCAACGAAGTACAAATGATTCCCTTAATTTTTTCAGTGTCCATTTTTTTTGGACTGCCCATTGCATGATAAACATTATATCCAAATAATAAAGTGATTTCTCATTGATATTGAGATACATCGCAAGTACCAATGTAAATTCCGAGCCCCCATTCCTTCCCCCACTACGACTGAAGTGTTAGCCCTTCTATCATTTACTTAAGTCCTAAAGAAACAAACAGCATCATTAAGATTGCTTCGTCCTATTGCAGAGGAATTTAATTTGCGCTCCGATAGCCCAGTAGTTAAGAATTCCGTCTACAACTCCGTAGGTCCCGGGTTCCAATTCTGGCCTGGTGCCCACGCACTTTTATACAAAATTATGTTCCTTTTATAATTAGATGTCACTTGGTGTAAGGGTGAACGAAAACATATTTGAAGCCGTGTAAAGTCTACTAACCCGAACCTAATCAACGTGAGCCTTATTCCCTGCTCAATCTACTGAAGAATCACATCCAGCAGTGTCGTACCCTTTAGTTAACAATGAAGATAATATTAAAAAAATATTTGTCACGTGAAAAACTCCAACACCAGACGCGATATCTACATTATGTACATTGCAGTAAAGCTGTGCGTAACTGATATTACTATTTAAGCGTAATTGGTTTCTGAATGTTCCACTATTAGTTTTTATAGCGTTATATTTCACCTTTATTATACGTGTAATATTTATTCTGAACGATTGCGAGCTTGATTACTATCTTTGTTGCGTCGTCTTGCGTCTAATTATTATAACTTACGAATAGTTAACTGGCCCGTCGATAGCGAATACAGTCGGGATCGATACCCACTCGGCACTAATATTTCTAAAAAATCTATATAAACATTTATTTTTATGTAGTTTATCAGCTGCTTGTTTTTCGTAGCAGAGGCTCCTCTAAGGTCGCGATATGATGGCTGTATCGGGAAACGTGCCAGTATATGATTATTATTATTACTATCAGTATGTCAAATGTATGCATTCGTTGTATGTACATATGTATGTATGCGAGTATTTATATTTATGTGTTGTATGTATGTATATTATAATTATATTTATAATTATAAAAACTATAGTGTATAATATCACACTTTTTTTGCTCTTAAATTAAAATTAAAGTAATTTAGTGCCTACCACAACTCTTCATCATCATCAGGGTTGACTGGTAGAAAATGCCAATTGGCATTAAGTCCGCCCTTTGTTAACAACAATAAAGAATGAATAAATAAATAAATATTTATCCCTTTGCCGAAAGTACTGGCTGATTAAGTAAGTCATAACTCATTATAAGTCTTAAAGGAAACATATCGAGAAATTTACGGGTCATAGAATTCTCCTTAATGCTCTTAAAGCTTTACGTAAAGTTTAAAGTGTGTAAAGTATGGCAATCCTTTATTAATTAACTGTTTCAACCCTTCTTGTTATGAGACATCTGGGTCCAACGGTGGAACTGTGAAAGGTGTCGATAAAATAAAATGAGACTGGAGCTAAAAGTAAGACAAATAAATTTCCAAGCAACACAACAAAGCTTTCGTTTGGAGAACGAGGAAAATATTCAAAAGTGTATCAACAATGGCAAAATACTGCATCGAAAAATAAATTTGAAAAGAGAGTTTTAGGAACGACTATAACACACAGAATGATTGTGGATTTTTCAATATATTTAGTAACATTTTAAAGTCGGCGCTATCGTTTGTGGTAAATATCTGCGAAAACAGTAGTTTAACCAAGTATTGTTACAAACAAGTTAATTAAATTATTTATGGAACAACTCGCACAAAGCAATCTGATCCCAAAGGAGACAGAGCCTGTGCTACGAGAGATTATATGTAGAAAGTTTAAAATACAATATTTTTAAGCATAATCATTCACTCAGATACAAAACATATGCTTGTGGACGTCGCATAAACTATAATCCTGATCAAGAATTGAACCCACACCCCGCGGCTCAGCTCTCCGGTTCCCTAATAAAATTTTACCAACATACCAAATGCCATTAACGAACCCTACAAATACGTCCGTTTATTCGAAAGAATCGTGTGACACCAAAAGCCTTATGATTTAAGCCTTAATACTTAAAGCTTTAAAGGCATCCAAAAGATTAAAGCCGCCATTTTTTAAATAAAAAAGACCGTATAATGTATATGAATATATTCCTTCGGACAATCTATCAAGCTTAGGAAATGCTACAAAGCTTTTGTTTCTAAGCTTAGAGCACAAAGAAAATCGAATCGGGGATTGAAGTATACCACAAATGTATGTATAAAGAATTGTATTAAGAAAGAGATTTAAGGAATAAACTTCATTGACTTCCTCAAACTACATAGGCTTAACAAAATTGTAGAGTATGGATACAAACCAGTTGTATTAAAAAAAGAGCGATTACAAGTTTTTAATCTTGAGGCTATCACTGGCTTTTTCCAAAATTAATAAAATTGTATTTAGGGAAATACCTATATCTTTAATAAAATCTTTTAGAAAACCCTTTAAAATCCATAAAGTGTTACCTAAGGGTGGCGGAAAGCGAATGCATAATGTAGAGTTAATTCCGAAGCACGGAAGACGCTCATGAATATTTGGCAGCGATCACAGATCCCAACGTGTCGGTAAAGGTGTCGTTTGCCTGACGACCCCAATTTAATTATCCAGGTATCCACTCGCTCCACTAATTTAAAACGTAACATCACGCCTGTAATTCCCGAAGGAGTAGGCAGGGGAGTGTAGTACACTCCCACATTTCACCAGTTACGTTTAAGTCCCATGGAATAGGTGGTGAGCCTATTGCCATATACCGGGCACAATTCCAACCTCCGAGTCACTACTAGAAATTCTAAATCAGAAAAATCCAATAGCACCCGGCCCGGGATTTGAACCCAGGACCTCTCGATCGGCAGTCGCGCTTGCAACCACTCGACCGACGAGACAGTACTTTTGAAATGACGTTCCGCCATATTCATTTATTATTTTAAAACATTTCGGAAACGGAACACCATCCCGGTAAAAAGTCTGGGAAATCTTACCGCATCCTGCCAATCGCATACCACATGCACAACAGGGACAAAATAAGTATTCAGTGCAAGCACAACCTACGATTTTTTTTTACCAATTCCAGTTTAAACGTTCACTCTCAACCATTTACTCTCGTCCATCCTCTAGAGCGTGTGCGAGACGGGCGGCGACACGTTCTTCTCCTTGTTCTTGCAGTGCGAGATGGCTGCGGTGTTGAGCGAGCCCGACCAGTCCGCCAGCTGCGACACCGGTCGGTAGAAACGGGAAGAGGTGCGATTGAAGATCGGCAACAGCTCGTTCGCTTCGTTCGACAGAGCCTGCAATGTCAAATATATATTTACACGTGTCAAGATATCTGTTGAGATTATTATGATACCCTTAGGGTAGGCTATGTTTAGCAATAGACAGGGCGATGTTGTGAGAATTGTGTGATGTTAGTGTCAAGAGACCCTCCTGTGACATCAGTGCTACAGGAATATAAAATGTTTTGATATTTGTTTTTATACAAACTATATAACATATACATACTAAATAAAACATTTGTCTAACTTTAAATATATTATTATCTCATACAGTATGCACAGACAAACGTCAAATTTTACATTGGCAGTTGAAGTAATTGTCAAACAACAAGCGCAAGAATGACAATTAGATAACAATTTAAAAAAATAACATGTCAAAAATTGCGCGCCAAATCTACATAATATCAGTATGTAACTTTGACCATAGACCATAGATAGATTGCATTACTTATAAAGTCAATACACTGTTGAGGCTGGTGGAAAACATCAGTTTACCTTTAAATAGATCACAGCGTCAGTGCCGTACCCCTCGCACGACATGAGCACGAGGTCGCCGTGGAAGTAGCGGGCGTACAGGCGCGATATGGGCAACCCGTAACCGTATCCTGGAACAAGGTTATAAAAGTAAGATTTCCTGGATATTCAGATTTTAATTACGGAAGTACAATGTATAAATGTCCGTTATTAGCATGTAGGTACTGAAAATAAAGCGAAACATTACAATTTCCCGTTAAAATGTAATCAAGGTAGAAATTATTTTGTATATTATATTTCGAATTAAAATAAAATAACAATACATAATATTGAATACAATAGTCAATTAAATTACGTCAAATTCCTCATGCAAATTAACTAGGTACTCTAATAAACAAAAAGAAAACAAAGACATTTATAATCGCGACTTTACTCTCATCCACCATCCATGTATCCATACTTAAGTACATAAGACTTATAACAAAAGGCCTCACCGGCTAAAGGCACCGTGTGTGAGTCAGATTTGGAAGGCTGTGGCGCGGTGCTGTACATGTACTTGAAGAGAAGGTCGGTTACACTGCGCGGTATACCTCCACCTCGGTCCGACATCTGGAAACAATGTAATTATTGAAGTTGTAGGCCCGTGGCGAGTTAAAACAAATCGATCCGAATGTACAATTAAGACGACAAAAGATGTAAAACTGTTAGACATGAGAAATGTAGAATGTTTAAGTATTATAACATGGCTATATTTTTTAATATCATTACGCTTACATATTTGTAAAAGACATTTAATAAGTATTAGATCAATGTTATTATTTTACAATTTATTTTTAATAATTACTTCTCCGTAATGTGTGCGTATTTGCTTGCCTGCGTGTATGTTTGTACGTACATACGTATGTAGCGACATCTGTTATCGAACATTTGATACCTTCACGGACACATCCTCGCGGCCCAGCACGAGGTTGACCTGAATGGGAGGCGGGCTGCTCTCGTAGGTCTCCATCACTGCGCGCATCGCGTTCTTAAACAGCTCGAACAGCATGTGGTAGAGGTGCGAGGGTACGTACACCACGTGCATCGGTCTGCCGCTCGGCACTAGGGAGGAACACGTAGGGAATTTAATTAGATATGCTACATATTAAAACTATTATAATTGTTCTGCTTCAATCAGCACAGTAAGGGCGCTGTTATTAGTGTGCCAAAACATCTTGTAACCCTTACTGCCAAGTGAACGATTGATATTGACACAATGAGGTGGGGTGACGAGCTGCGCAAGGCTCCAGGTAGAGGCTGGACGCGGCAAGCCGAGGACAGGACTAAAAGTAGCACCTTGGAAGATGCCAAGACGAAATAAACGATAACTTTAATATACCGTTAATCTGAAAATCGAAAGAGTGAGTTGCTGCATCTTAAGAGCCACGTCTGTAGAACCCGGAAGAAAATACGTGGAAAGTAATAAGTACTGTACACGGTACGTGTACTCAACTCACCTCCGTTCTGAAGTAGTTCAAGGTCAGGGGACGCCAAGTAGTACCGATCGCAGAGGAACCTGGCGTTCTCGTAGGCGTCGCGCACCACCGCGGCGATGTCGCACGCGGGGTCTATCGAGCCGATGTGCCTGCCGCCGTTGCCGATGCCGTTCACCGACGCCTGCTTACCACCTAACTGTTCGCCGAACAGAAGAGCTGCGGGAAAAGGGCTAAATAATTTTCACCGTCTGGAATTTGGTATCTTTGCCGGGATACCTGTGAGAATTCGTGTAATAGAGTAGCTGTCTTAGAAATTGTTACTCTCAACCTACCTATTGTAAAACTAGGTTACTAGGATACTAGGTTGAAGCAACTGAAATGAAATTGTGAAAGCATTATAGCTTAATGGAGCAACGATTCTCTACTCAGTACAAGAGCAGAAATAGTCGAATATCGAAATCACTAACCATTGCTTACCAATATAAATATCACAGCTTGTAAGATAATAAATATGTACATTAAACACACCACATGACACTACAATATATACCGCTCGGAGTGACGGCGACGTCATCAGATCACAAATCAAAGCGCGATACCACTCACTGTGCTGGTTGATGAGCATCCGGATGGAGATGCGGCTCATGTAGAACCGGTCGAGGAAGTACTGGATGGAGTTCTCGGTGCCCGTGTCCACCTCGTGCGACTCCTTCAGCTCGAGCACGCCCTGCGCCATCGTCTGCACCACGTCCGCGTGCCGGTTGCGGATGTGGACCAGCCTCTGGCAGAACCTGCACATATGCAATAGCTCTATAATCTTCTAGAAGCCATATAACTATAAAACACTCTAGATGCTAATTCTAAGAACCTCTGATAAAAAGCTGAAGAAAAAAGTGATTAGGTAAAGTCATTAACACTGACTTAGCCATGATATTGAGCAAGCTCGATTATTTATGTATGCACATATATTAACATGACCGTCATGACAACACAAAAAGTTTTATGTACTTGTGCACCTAGAATAATTATTATACGTAATGTGTTTTCATCCAATATTAATCAAGTTCAATTCAACGTCATGATATAAATGATTGTTGTAGTCTATTTAACACAATATTAGTAATAGTAATAATAATACTAACAATATCCAATCATAATTGAATATTGTTAGTATTATTATTACTATTTAGCATAGAATAGTTATAATACGCAGAAATTAACTTGGCACTTGCTACGAATTCGTTTCCCCACCCGCCATACCTACCGCCCACCAATGTCTACCGTTCTCGCCTTCGACGCGTCTGTAGCCCGCTATTACATCATTAAAGCGAATTGCCTAGTTAACTCCTGCGAGCTATAATGCTAATATTGAGCTATTCCTTTGTTAAACGTGTGTGTATGAAGTGAACTTACTGGCTGAGCACCGTGGGCTCGGGCTCCATCTTCTCGAACTGTATGATCTCCTCGAAGGAGCGCTCGTACCACTGGTTCACGAGGCCCACCGAGGGCATCCGCAGCAGGTTCTCTGGTAACAACGCTATCTCTTTCATAATGTTCGCTAACCTGTGGAATGAAGAAACATAAGTGACGTTAGCTACAGTGTAGTTGAAACAATATAACACAAAAAAATCGATTTTCTGATACCTACATGTTATATTATAAACACATTTTATTTTTTAAAAGAAATCGCTACATATAGTACCTTTTGTACTTTTTGTATGAATAACCTCATTTAAATAATAATTATCTTAGTCGTCGAAGGCTAAAATAAAAAATAAATGAATTGTCTAGCAGCTCGTGCCAATTCCAAATTTAAAATATAACCGCTAGAATCTAATGAAAGTAGTGTTTGTGTACGGGCGTATTCGAACAACGTTTTTTTAAAAATTCTATTGTTAAATCCAAAACTACAAAGCAAACAGCAGACACGACACCTATTGACAATCAAAAAAATTCACTCCGGTAGACCGTATTCGACATACTATTCCTTATAATGAACAATATATAATTAACAATATATAACTAACAAACATAGTACAGGAAAAAATATTTCAATATCGTAGAAAAGTATAACACAATTTCCTATCATTGATATTTCAATAACTAGGCAATACGTAATAACATTATACGACCAATAATTCTTCATATCATTCGGTCGCAACATTGTCATTCAGTCGCAATATGATCATTCGATGTACGTACAATAACAATACGAAGTGTACACTGATGCTACTACACAATTCATTATATTATAATATTATGCAACAGCGCTTGCATACGATGTCTCTGTTTACGCCGGAAATAAATATGCTTATTTACACATTATGTACCTATACACCTACCGGTGACATTCCTGTATATTTATAGTGTACTAGTTATAGTGTATAGTACAGTGGAGTGCCACTGCCTACCTCTTCGGGTATTACAGGCATGGTCTTACGTTTTTATCTATTACACCCTACTGACTCTGGCTGGCTGATGGGTGGTGGAGAGAGGGGTCATATGTTGGTATGAGTATAATATCCTGATATTTATTAAGTAGTATTTAACATAGGCTGTTGAGATCCATAGGAAGGTGCAGGCGATGGGGAAACCGCCACGATTATAATTTGTTTCCCAAACAGATCAGTATAAGTGATATTTCGATATGAATCGTCTGCATAAATGTATCCTAATCATAGACGAACATGATATCCAATTCGTTGGAATTGAGTATAATAACCAATAAAAGCAAACGATATTCTACACTTGCCATTATAACTATTATTGAATATGTCAATATAAAGAAGGAAGAAAAGATAGGACGCGAGCGATATATTACTGGTTCTCTCGTATTAATAACACTTTCAATATTTTATTAGTGTGTGGACTCGAATTGTTGCGGCACGACACGTGTGTCGAAACGTGTGACGTCACAACACACTATTGTATGCAACACTTTGGTAAGATAACAATTTCTCAATACGCTCTAATTTGGAGACTAACAGAATATTAAAAAAAAAATCGTGTTTAAAAATGACTAGACAACTTTTTTGGACTCCCAACATATGTTACGTTTCGTCCATAAATTGAGAATGTTCTAATTTAAAACCAATAAGAAACAATCTGATCTTGCTCTGCATCACAAAAAAGTATTATTAATAAAAATGTGCTTTCTGCCTCAAAGACAACAAAATAAACTGACCTTGCCCCCAATTAATAAACAATATATTTATATATTAACAAATACTTAAGACAATGAAAGTAAAGCAGTCCGTTCCGCGAACTGGCAGCGAACATTACGCGGAAGGCGAAAAGACATCTGCGCAATATGAGTCAACCGCGGAATTGACATAAATTTCGTCGAGAAGCGACTGTTGCGCTCCTAAACAAACCTGTCCATCAATACAAGGACGTAAAGAATTACCTACATACGAGGTACACATGCATATACACATATGGGGATAGATATGTAAAAGGAGAAACAGACAAGCTGATCTGTCAACGCACAGCCAAAACCTCTGTCCTTAGAAGTATGATGTTTGGCGAAAGGGTACCTTAAATAACGTATATAACTAAAGGAGTTTTGGATATACCATCCCTAAGGGGATAAAATAGGGATTGAAGAATTGTACGAAATTCCGTTGCTTTGTAGGCCAGATGTGAAATTTAAACTCTACGGTTTCGATCACGTAAAAAATAATAATTTGTTTATTGCTTTTCGGTAATTCAACCCCTGAGGGTGTAAAATACCGGTTGCAGAAATTTAATACAATACTCGATTTGTAACATGGACCCATGCAATTTTATATTTACGGTCTTGGTTAATAAAAAAGAAATTACTGGAATGTTCTAGAATGTATTGGGTAATCTCCCGAGCAACAGCGCGGGCCAAAGCTCGTGCACAAACAACAATATAACCTCCTAGGAAGGTTCGATGTCATCGTCCCAACATAAACACCAGCGCGCGACGTAGATTGAATCAACAAACATAGATGCGTCATACTGACAATTGAGACACTATAAGGACCTCGGTGAGGTAGTGGTGAACACACGTAGAACGTACGAGAGACTTTCTTGACCGCTTTTTAGTCAACGTGTGCATTTTAAATGAACTATGATCAAACTGCATTATTCAGCCAACAAAGCCACAGTAAGAACATCTCTGAAGAAGTAAAGTGACTAAACATACAACACATGGGAGACTTTCCTGACCACATTTACATATATCGGTTACACTTCAGCTTAATAATAAACAACGGTGGATAGTGGTTCATAAATTGTTTACATATGAAATCCGCGACGATACAAGTTCTAAATTAATCTTGTAATATCAGGATTAAACGATTCCAACTAGTGGTATCAATAAACATATTACTGCTAGTAATTTTCAGTACAAATATGATTAACGCTCGAAACTTGCTTGTATACAAAAATAAAAAGCCTGTGATAATAGAAAAAATATATTACAATAATTGGACAAGTTATAGCATTAAATGAAGTGTAGCACATAATCCAATAATTATTTTTAATGTTTATAATACTATCTTAGTCATAGCTTCTGCCATTTGATATACAAAAAGTGGGACTGTCCACGAGCGACCCAGTAGTGTTGCCACTCAATTTTACTGCACGTCGCTCGTACGACCGCAGGTCACATCCGCTAAGGACTAGCAGGAAACAGTAATTTCTTCCGGGTACGTTTGGGATAAACTTGCTTTAAAATATAAGCGAATGTAACAAGAACAGCGTTTTAAAATTGTATAAGGAAAAGTCTAATGGTCTTAATCTTCTCATTGTGAGAGGAGACCTATATTCCAACAGTGGCATGATAAAAGCGTCGAAAACTATTACATTTATTTATTTAATTTTGGAATTTCGTTATGAAGATTAATTTGTCCATGTTTATAGAGAGAAATGAATGTAGAAGCATGTCAGATCTGCAAGAATAGCGATGTGTGGCACTCAGTGCTCTCGGCCTACCCCGTAAGAGACCTGGTGTGATAGAATAATAAAAACAAATTTGTTATTGTCCACGATTTATTTTGTATATAGATGTAAAGTCCTATTTACTCTTTTTAAATGCATGTATTTATTATTATTAATAAGTCTATGTGTAGTAATATGTGGATACCCTAGCAAACGCTCTGCCTAGTTCTCAATCAGCTAGCCTTACGAATTTTCCAAGATAAAAAAATATTATTATAAGAATTACTAACAAGTTTATACACTCGTACATATGAGCTCAGTGCAATATCTCTACAAATGAGTTAGTATAATATTTTGCATACAATAGATGTGAACACGTGGACCAAGGTCACACCGAGTGTTAGGTGATAAAATCGGGAAGCGACTAAAGAAATCTTATCACTGTTTGAACAGGTACAATAAACAGTTGATCTGCGAGATATTAAAAAAACGATGATATTTATTATCACGGACGGAACGATGACACCACGTGCGTCTGTCATTTTCTTGCACTCTTCACGATGAATTTGTTAGAGAAGAGACTCAGATGCGTCAATGTATATGTGCTACATATATGGTTCTTTGAGATGCATCCAATATTTTACGTACAATTCGTTTACTATACTAATTCTATAACAAAAAAATCATTATTTAATTTCTACAACTGTCGACTAATATTCTGTACGATATAGATAAATTAAAAAAAAAACAATCATCATGATTTGAATATCGAACAAGTCTTCAGAATGGTTTACTTGTAGTTGTGATTGCTACATTGTAGTACTGTGACGGTACTCGTTTAAATAGATAAAAAAATTACGAAAATTGATTATGAGACAACTTTTAAGCAGGGTTTACATGTGGGTGTAAGAAGCGTTAATAAGATGCATTTATTTAAAGTTTAATCTCAGCCATTGGACGAATGTTCTGGTAAACACGAAGTACATAACACGTAAAGCTTCCATTTATGTAACTAGCCGGTACAAGTCAGATTAGGTATAATCAGTGAACACAGCAAACGAGAAGATACAACAGGACACAACGATTATTAAAACGGGCGATCAATTAATGGACTCATTATCACATTATTACATTATGTTACGCAGTTGATGAGCGGTACATACACAGTAAACAGAGATAAGATCATAAAACGTTACATCACGCCTGTAATTCCCGAGGGGTAGACAGAGGAGTGTAGTACACTCCCACGTTTCACCAGTTATACTCTACTATGATTTCTATAATGTACATAGGCTAATTTTATCGAAGCTAACAATGTCGTGAATAATAAAAACCTATTAACCTGACTGGCAGTTCCTTCCGTAGGAAGAGGTATGACTTCCTTTCGCACGCATTCAAACCTGGAACAAGAATACATAGCATCAATACATTTAAAAAAAATCTCTACATAAAAGTAGTTAAAAAATATAAAGGCTGGTCCAACTAATCACCTTTAATAATTACAAGCAATATCAGAGAAAAATGATCCCGGCTGTTTAGAAGTACTAACTTTAGGTAATCTTTCAATAAAGTATTGTACAAGCGGACAAAAAATATTTCTTACGATAAAACTTGTATAAAACTTACAGAGGAGTTCAATATGTTACCTACGATCAATACTAGCGAAAAATATTCCTGGCTAAATGTTACTTACTGTTAATTATTTACAATTTACATAACACTAAAAGAAAATATTTTTTTTTTTTTAAGATATTTTTAAAAATATTAAAAAAAAAATCATTATCAAAAAATAGACCTAGGAAATCTACAGAGGGTACAGATTACGACAGCCAGTTACAAGTCTATTAAATAAAAAAACCCTAAAGTCTATTAAAAAAAAACCCTAATATAGTATTATGATATAGGCAAGATAGGTTTCTATATAGGCACGAAAACAATAGCCACGAATGAAATGAAGGCAAAACAATACGAGGCGATATTACACTGAACATCTGGTTCAGGCGAAGGGCGATTTAAATTTATTGCCTGATCGATATCCCCCGTTCCCGCTCGGCTCTCCGCGTCCTTGACCCCGCTAGAGTTAGTAATGTCAGAGGGATGTTTGATCTCTTGCCCGAGTTGAGAGCTATTACTGCTTTACAGTTGTTTTCTTACTACAGGTAGTACGAATGAATCGACGTATCGAATACAGAGTAATGTATCCATAGGGTACAGAGTAATGTGTATACAAGGTGTAGAGTGCCTAAAAGATTTATAGAGTACACGGTAAAACATAGAATAATGTGCAAACAAACTTCAGGAGATCAAATGCAGCAAAATTATAAGAATTTTAATTATAAGCACGCCACCGAGCTCGATCACTGAGTAATTAGGATTGCGATTGCAATATTTTTATAAATTTTCCGTTATACAGATAATAGAATGACTTAAAAATGTTCTTGAAAGTAAGATTAAACATTTTTTAATAATCGTCCATTGTTTACTTTTCTGCTGGACACCGCGACGATACAATCTGAGACAGAGGAAGGGTGATTTCGAGTTTCGTCTAGAAACTTCCACAATCAAAATACGTCCTAACCGAAGTTTTATACCCGAACAAATTTATTGCAAACAATGTAAAGATAACAACCGAAAGCGATTATTTACGACGCGTCACGAAGTTCTAATTGTATTTTGTTGCAAAACTCAAACGCCACAACATAATTATGCACTTAGGTACTAAAACAGTGGGGTCGTGTAAAAAACACAGATAAGTATGGACGATAAGAAGTGAACACAATTTAACATTGGAAAAAGAGACATGTTACGTATTATGTAACTATTTAGAACTGTTATCTAGATATATAATAAGTAATATTTTCTAAATAACAATGTATTGGCAAAGCGTGTAATATTCTAAAAGGCTGTTTTCCGAGTCGACGGATCGGAAAATGAACAACGGGCTTTAAGCGTTACGCGTTGATAGAATATAACACTCAAATGGATTTATGTGATGGCATTACTTATAGATACGTTCTAATGGTAGTGAGAATAATATTTTGACAAATTATTCACATGTGACGTCACAGACTGAGCTATACGTTGATATATTGTGCTATAATATATTATTTGCCATATAATATAGGTACATACAGTATGGCAAAGTACCACAGAAGATGGTTATACCATAATATCATCGTACTGTATAATCACATCGTTGTGGAAATTTCCTGCGCAATTATATTACATCTGGCTATACTGAGATATGTTTTGGTACAATTGTCGCATATATCGACGACGTAACAAAATATATTATATTGAACATTTATAGTCATGTCAGTGGTCACTTGAAGGTTACTATTGAAAATATATCATGATATGTATTGTTAAAGACGTCCGTTTTTAGTCATAATTCGCCTATTAATTAATTGTTTATGATGAT
>DWME01002426.1:0-20919 GCA_018244795.1 Parelbella ahira ahira | reverse complement strand
TAATGTTACTCATTGCTTTTATTGTAACGCCACGCCAGATCTGTTATAGGGTAGACAGGGGCCAGAGAATGCTGAAAACATTGTTACAGACATAATGTACTTTTACTTTGTTCATTTTTCATTAAAAATATTATAAATAAAAAATGCAATTATCGATATATTATTTACAATAATAAAATAGAACAAATAATACGTAACATCACACCTGTAATCCCCGAAGGGTAGGCTGTAGTACATTTTCACGATCCACCAGTTACGTTATACAAATGAAACAAACCTAACATTAAGACGATAAATCGTATCGGCTCATTGATACAACTTCTGAATGAATACGTAACGGTCTACGAGTTTAATTACATTTTAATTTCCCGACCTTAAAGGCAATTTCCCAAGTTTTCAACAATGAACAAACATCTTTGTAGGTATGAACAGGCATAAGAAATATAAAGGAGACAAGCGAGGGTTTAGTCAACATCCTTCTTACTTATATAAAGGAAAACATCCAATTTACTATTAGGCGCTGACAATAGAAACGATTTCGTAGATCGCCAACGTGTGAATGAAAACTCGAGACAGAAAATCCTTTTAGTCCCGAGAGCTGATTGTAGCGAAATGTTCGTACAGCTGAAGGATTATTATTTGAAACTGACTTCAAGACGAGCGTGTGCCTGAACAAAAGTTGAATAGCATTTGATTGTATCTTTGTAGAGATGAAAGATTTGAGAATGAAAGGATGAACACCAATCTTCGGAACGAAATAGTTCTGATTGTTGCCGAATCACACAAAACAATAAATTACTATCAATATAAAGCCAATAATTAGGCTTATACAAATATTAGGTCCTTACATATGAAATTAACGTTTTGATGAACTGGCCACTTTCACCTCAAATATCTAGGGTTTGGTTTTATTTATAAGAAACAACTTCAAAGATCAAAAGACTGTACGAACAAACTGTCGACTACAATATTCTTTACATTATAAATTAAAGTATTTTACCATGTCAGCATTTGTTGTGTTCCATTGAAGTGAATTTGAAATAGGAAACTGCTAATCATAATGCTGGTATAACATGACGCTAGGTTCCTTACTGTAAAGCAGAGCTGGGAATGTCAAATATTAATTATCATTTTGCACTGTTGGACACGCGTCACATCTTAAAATGAGGTTATAATTATAGTCTGCCACGCTGGCCTCGCGCGCATCGGTAACCTATAGTAATCCTTACTATATTATTATTATTATTTTGTGTAATCATAACTCACTATGAATCCAAACAGACTAAACAAGTAAACCAATAAACCAACAAGCGTAATAACACTTCATTTGGTACCCACTATTATGAGCCCAATTTTATTATTGTTTTAAGTTATCGTAAAAGATTTAAAATGTTCGAGAATTTTCACGTTCGTGGATGACATGTCATGATATACGGAAACGAGTGCAAAGCTCAAAGGAAACACAAAAAAACAGGTTTCGTTATTCTATAGGTTAAAAAACGTTATACACTTGATTTTATTATCAGTTTTTCCGTGTCAGAATCGTAGGGGACTTATTCATTTTTAAATTGTTTGAAAATATTCTAAAACTGCTCTCCATTTGTATTTATTGTACATTTGCAATTACTGCGGAACGTAGTACACTCCCATGATTCACCAGTTTTATCAAAGCTCCTATCATTGCCCTCCTCCTATCATTGCATTTGCCGTTATTCATGAAAATTATTAAAAACTAAATAAGCAACCAGTTTCACATTTAGTAACTTAATTAACTATAAATAAAGATACATTAATTACTGTCTAAGATAGAAAACAATTTGTTACTCGATATCTGGCTGTTTTAAAAGCTTTTGTAAATGTATTACAATTTCTTCATTCTCCAACGCTCTGCGGTTCTGATTTATCTTCTACGCACATAAAACCTCAACTCGTTATAAGGGATTATAAACAAAAGTTGCTTATTAAAGGCTCGGAGGGAATAAGGGTTGCGAATATTGGAAACACGGGCACATAGGTACCTGTATATTTTAACAGCTTGTGAGTGTAAAATGGTAAATTTAGAATATTTTTATTTTACTGTGGTTATTTAATGAATTATTGTTATTAAATAGATATTGATAATTGTATACAGCAACCATGACATACTTCCTTGATCGCGTGGTTGCAAAGCGGAACTACTGATCGAAACATTTTAATTAATATTTAAGTAAATATATTTTATCTACGACGTGACTTCAATCTACGATTTTATAAATTTGGTACACATACGAAGCAGACTCCGATTGGATTACGAAAAGTTTCTTGCCGAACTATAAGAGCTTTCAACACCCACTAATCTAATTTAAGGGAAAACACAACTTTCTGTTGGTACCGTAATCATTGCTGAGTAACGCCAGGAAACCTATTTACTTCGTACTAATAAAGATCATGATGATGATCATTACTTCTATCTTCAAAAATGTAATAGAATGTAATGTACGATTTTCAATTTCAGTCACATTTTGTAAATTCGACAGCAACTCACAAAGAATATAATTTATATTATTACCGTAAAGTTTTCAACTCGTTCCAACTCGTCGCAATTCTAAATCGACATCATCAATTTTAAATCCAAAGTATTTATAAAAATTAAACTTCTTAACGTAACGTCATGCTTGTAATCCCCGAAGAGATAGACAGAGGAATGTAGTACACTTCCACATTTCACCGGTTACGTTTAAGTCCCATGGATTAGGTGGTGAGTCAATTAAAATATACCGAACACAACTCCAGACTCTGAGTCACTAGTAGAAATTCTAAATTCGAAAAATCCAATAGTACCCGACACGGGATTTGAACCCAGGACCTCCGGATAGGCAGTCGCGCTTGCAACCCATTCGACCAAATAAGCAATCAAATAAAATATTGTCAGTTCAGTAAAGGAAAATATTATCGTGTAAATCATTTATACACATAATAATAAGGGTAAATAACAGATCGTGATAACGTTTTCAGAAGAACTTTTCAATCAGCTGAAACACTCATACTTCCCAAAACCAAAATTGTCTATGAGATATTTATGAACCATATTCTTAAAGGTTGCAATAATCATAACTCTTACGTGACAATTACAACCAGAACCATTAGCAGGTATTCCAAAACACTGAATCGCGTCACACATTGTCACAAATCTAAAGACAAACCATGAGGGAGACACAACTTTACACTTTTAAAACGATATAATTCATTTACACAGTATTACCAGACCAATTATGGTAATCTTCACTGATCAATTACGGTGTATAAGAACTGCAACGAATACATAAATGCCTCGGCGACTTCATTAACATAAAAATTCGAACGTTCACTGAATCAGCGATGCCGAGAACGAATATTGCGATTGGTCAACGTTTTGCGAGAATATTTAGTCAACTGTAACGAATATTTCTGCGGGGCAATACAAAACGGCCAGACGTGACTCGACTACGGCTAAGGGACGTAAAGAATATAATATTTATGTATTTGTATACAATTGTATGTGTTCTCTCCTTTTCATTATCCGTCCCGTGACTCGTTTATATCTTTGTTACACTGGTATTGTTGTCTACGGTAAATCATATAAATTGGATGATATTACACGTAACATTAGACAGTTAATTTACTAACGTTTAGGTCTCCTGATAATACCTGCTGTGTTCCTACTGACTGATGATAATGCTGCCTTCTATCGTCTGACTCTGTCTAGTTTAGAGGTCAGAGATTCATTTGTTTTTGTACCTATGTAAACAGATGAATAAAATGGATAATAACCGTAATATTATCTTTGTACCCCAGCGAGGTAGCGTGATGATAATTAATATAACAAATTTTAATGTACGTGTATTTAACACACAACCCGGGAAACGTTCCTTATGACTTCGTTTCTTGTTTACAGTGTAGGTGACAGTTAAAATTCACAAGTACCTACATATGTATTTATGACTATGATCCACACATAATGAATTACACTACTTTATAACAGCCATTACAATTATAAATATGGTTAAAAATACTAATCAATGCCCTGGCAGGGAGTCAGACGTCGGATTGTAGTATAAATAAGTATTTAAAAAAAGGATTGAAAAATTGCTTTAGACTGTTAAAATACCAACTCTGCATCAATTTTATTCTCGATTTTTTTTAGTATCGCAAATGTGCATCTAAGTACTCGTAGCTAATATATATAAGGCTTTGTCGAGTAAGCCTTAGGGCTAGAAACTCATCTGTTAATATATGTGAATAAAAATATAACTCTTGTCGCTATTAAATATACGAGTATGTAGGATAGCATTACTAAATCAGTGGCAGTTCGTTTCTTTTATAAAATAAAAAAATAGCACTATTACCTGGAGTTGTTTGGTTCGTTCACTTTACATGCGACTTTATTAACTTAAAACAGGCTCGGAGACGATTGGCAAAACGCAATGTATGTATTTCTTTAACTAGCGCTATTTCAAATCGTTACGTCCTTGTAGATTCCCTCGGCTTTGATAAAAAAATACTGATAATAATGGCTAGTCCTGCAAATTACTATAGGGCGGCGTCGACTGCTTGTGAATTGCGCCGGTGGTGGAAGGGGTCGGTTGTTCACGTAGGGTTGTCTATCATCCCTTAATAATTTTAAACTATTTATTTTAATATACTAAGATGAAAAAGATTTATATGCTAAGAGATAAATTACATAACATTACATCACGCCTGTATATCCCCGAAGAGATAGGCAGAGTGTAATACTCCCATGTTTCATCTGTTATGTTGTATGTCCTATGGAGTAAGAAAGTTATTCTTTTGGTTTATAATTGTTTATTTATAGTGTGTCGACACCGTAAATCTGCCATTAACTAGATTTATATGCAAACATTTGTTTGTTTCATTACTACGTAGTACAGGTTCAGGTGTATTTACTACGCTTACATCGTCCTGCTTAGTCAGGTCACGCTTATTTTTATTAAAAACCGAGCTAGGTAGTGGACAAAACCAATTTCCGACAATGTAACAGAGAATATAAAAAATACCACAGATGGAATTCTGTTTTTACTTTCAGCTTAAATAAATTTAAAATGTTCGTAATTTTCTTTCTGAAAGACAAATTGAGCATCGTTTATAAAAAATCAACATTAAAAAAAATTTCGATTACTAATCCAAGCTCCATAAATAAAATACACATTCATTATAAACAAAAAATGTTTTGGACAATTGGACAAGTTTTTTGAGTAATTCTTTAGAATAACTTATATTTCTTTAAACAGGTAGCAACCCTATTACGCATTTATATCTATGATTATTCACCCAGGGCATTGTAGTGCGGTCCATTGTCCCGCTAATGAGCGATTGCAGAATTCACGCACATCTCCATAGTCAGCACGAGTTCACGTTAAAACGATGTTTTTACCAGCCAGCCAGACTCATTTGAATTAACGGCCCGCCGCTTATTATAGAACGTGGACAATTTACTTGTATTAAGGAAATTGTATTAGTATAAAACCCGCGTATGTGAGGTAATATTTAATCGCGTTGTGATTAAATATACAGTTGTGGTATAATACAGATAATGATAATCATAAATGCAACAAAAAGAAATTGTGTCCCTGTTGGGGCGTGTGGGTAAAACCATTTGCTAATTAAAAGAGAAAAAACGTTAATCAATGTGTCACTGTCGCAGAAATATTATATATAATTATTATAACATAGACCACAAGCTTCTTCTACATTTGTCCTTATTTTTATCCACTAATGTATTTAAATATTTTAGCAATGTCCTGTAAAACTGATGGTTTTCCATATACGTGATCGTATTGCCAACTTTGCGATAGCGCTGTCATTCGTTAAATAAAAATATTGTGACACCATTCACATTAAAAGACGCACACAAACCAAGCACCAAACCAGCAGCAATACGTTTTGTACTTTGTAACAGAAAAATATTACGTATATATTTTATACATATTCCTATATTTGTTTAAAGAAAATAACGTTTCCGAAGATACAAGCAAATAAACTCGAATATCCCTTATATTTATTTCATCAAATAATCCTATCATCAAATGTAAATGAAATGAGCTAAGTCAACAACGAGATATAACCCGACCACAACATATCAGGTTACATGTGAACATATTGATGAGAAAGGAGTACACTGTCGATGAGCAATGTTATTTAGATAAGTAGACCACGTAATGTGGACCTGATCGGAATTATTAATTCGCCCATGTTAACAGTAAACTTCGATATTTTCTTTCTTACGTGTCCATACATTGAAGGATATTGCCTAAATAACTACTGTGATGTTCTTCACACAACTTTATTACGTCATCTCCATAACATACTATATATCCTTTAATGAGAGGCGGAGCGGGAAGCTGTGCTCTGCGATACCCAACCCGCATACCAAGCGTAGAGGTTATCGGCGAAAACCTTCTATGGCAGTGCACAAGGGTGCTTATTAGGAGAGGCCTATATTCAGCAGTAGACTGAGGTAGGTCGATAATGTGATCTGTGTATTAACGAGCTTAAAAATATTTGACAATTGATGAATACCTATTTGCTAAAATGGCAAAAAATGTAATGAAACTTACTTAAATATTTACATAACAAGAGAAAAAAGAGAGACATTAAAGTCGCTTAACGCTGAATGCAGCCTGAATATAAGCAATTCGTGTTCTGAAAATGAGGCCCTTACACGAGCTTTTATAAAGGTTCTTTTGATACTTACACATACTCTATATAAAGCAACACACAAGATTTTTATAGTACATCCAAAAGGTAGAGAATGAGAATATGAAGGCAGTGAAGAATGTAGAAAACACGTCGAGACTGTAAAGATACAGATAATAGGTGCGCGGTTCTCTGCCTACCCCGTACAGAACATAGCGTGTCGTTATAATAAAAGTAAAGTCAATGTCATTTTGAACAACTGAATCTTAACAACAATAACGGTAATACCTATTCTAGAAAATTCGAGTGCTCCATTATAACGATTTCTAGATATCATTAAGTATAATAGCAGGCTGTTAACGCATGTTCGACCGCAGTACTATTCAACTAAGCTTTTAACGAAATCATGAAACTATTCCAACCTCATGACACCGTCTGTTACATTATGTTAAAAGTTCCTAATAAGGTTATGTATAAAATTGTATACATTAAATGCCGAAAGACACGTCAACAGCACATTCATACTGATAATATGCAAGGTAAGCAAACATTCAGTATATTGTGTTATACTAGGAATTAATTTAATTATCTGCCGGCTGATTATAATATTAGCTGGGGCATAGTTTAATGTCCAGCTAATTATGAGCCAGATCATAATTTAATCATATACAGGTATACATACTCATCCCATAATCCCAAAGAATTCCCGTGGACTATTTGTAAATTCCCATAAGCTGGGTTAAGCGCAACACGAGCGTTATGGTAAACAAAATGTTGACCCAGTAGGTACTTACCGTGAACTCTGCTGCATCGTTTAATCATCGTAATGCATAGCATTCAATCCTATTTGTTTTAGAGGTAAAGGATATTTTATCGCTTACGACTTTCTAGTTCTATACGTACGGAATTTTTGCAATACGCTCGTATTAATGAAAACTCTATAAATAATACCGTAATACATATGTTTATGGAATTTTCTAACCACTTGTTTTCTATACTATCGTTATATCTTCGACCTATATTCCTTCACAATTAAATTGTTGTTTTCCAGCTAAGAGAGTTAGGCTTAATTTTATTATAATGGTTGGAAATTAAAAATTTATAAGAAGGAATAAAAGTAGCAAATTTTTATTTTCTGTATTATCTAGTAATTGATGTCCGTTAGTAATTTGAAACTAAATAATATCGAATCTATGTAAATTTAACCCTTAAAAATACATAAAATTTATTCCATTTTCAAAAATAATTACCGTTACAAATGTCTATTACAATTGATGTTATAACTTTATTTTTAGGGACAACTATGTATTTATAAAACACAAAAGATATATAATTTTTATAATAAATGCATTTTTAAAATGCCTGTTCTATTATTAAAATTGTTTGTATAACGTCTATTTGAAGGAACTTTAGCAATATACACTATTTATAAGTAAAGTCTTATTTTATACTATTACTTTGCGCCTAAATATATATTATACCTAAGCTGTAGTAGTAGTTATTCGGTAGGCTGTATGCTAATTAGGTCACGTAAAAGAGCAATTTATCCAAGACATCGAAACGGTTATATTAGAGGCCAAACCATAAATTAATTTTCATTTGGCGTCGGTCTAATTCACAGTTTACCAATAACCGATATTTAGAAGGCAATTTAAACGCGGCCCCGCCGAATAATCTGTTGACTGTATCTATTGTTACTCAAATTTACACACTTTAATTTATGTGTACTCTTATGAATAGTTCTGATTAAATTTTATAAAAATATAGTTAAAAATAAGTAAGTTAGACAAGTGCTAATCGCAACTCAGAATTTGACAGCATAAGAGGTTGTGTACCTATTTCCATAATTTCACATTTTCATAATCTTATAATTTTAATACAACGTAACATCACGCTCGTATTTCCCTAATGGTGTAGGGAGAGAGTAATTTTATCACGATATTATTCTTTTTTAATTCTTGAGCAGTCAGAGCCGAATGGCTTAATTTATCCTCTAAGTCTAGGGCGGCCTTGAGTTTAAACTCTCCTGCGCATCTTTATAACTAAAAAGAGGCGTTTTAAGATTATACACTAGACGATCGAAACGGCAAAGAAAATCTTGCTAACCAGAATTTTCCAATGTATTCTCTAAGTCACGTGAGTCCACCCTTAGTCAGTATGGCACACCATGGCCATTAAACAATTTCAATAACAGTGAACCTGACGCGAAAACAAGTCTATAAGAGAAAACTTTAAAGAACCAGTTCATAGTCATGTTATAAGTTGAGTCTTTTTTATAAACAAATACAATTACGAGTTCGTAATTCCTCAGATTCGATGGAATTGCCTCAGTCAGTAGCAATCAGGAAAATGAACAGTTCTGTTATTGCCGGTTCCACTCCAGTAGGTTTTTATTTACGTGAACAACTGTCTCCGCGCATTGTCTTTTAAATAGTGAACGCTGATTTATTAATTACCTGAGCAGAATCACTGAAGCGATTATTTCCGCTACAATACATTCGTATCTGTCGGAATTATATATTTCTATTATTATAGAATTATCATGTAATAGCACTTTTGAAACATCAGTTCATCCAGGTCTCTAATATCTATGGTATTTCAAACAAAGAACAAATAGAGGACAGACGTCTTTTGTACATCTATCGTAATCGAGACACAGTTTTTATGCCTAAGTTACAATATTATTACACAAAAATGGTTGAATTTGATTTATTAATAAGTTTCTCTAAAAAATATTTTTTGGTGTTTTCTAGTGCACACGAAAACCGTCAAATTTAGTATGTGTAAACATCAAAAAAATAATTAAAAGTCAAATTCAAAATTTTAAATTGGTTAGATTCCATTTTTTTCAGTAAAACGACCGGCTGTAATCGTTGAAACGACAAATAATATTCACACGCATTAGCCTATCTCTATCGCCTGATTATGCTCGAACATTATTTTACATAATTAATAGAATGAACTACAAAATTCCACCC
The DNA here is from genome assembly GCA_018244795.1 of Parelbella ahira ahira. Taxonomy (NCBI): domain Eukaryota; kingdom Metazoa; phylum Arthropoda; class Insecta; order Lepidoptera; family Hesperiidae; genus Parelbella; species Parelbella ahira. The sequence goes on along the minus strand of DWME01002426.1, from coordinate 11,269 downwards.
CAATATCACTGTACCTTAATTTTGTTACAATATAAGTTTACAGGTACATAATATATTATGTATGTATAAATTCATAAGCATTATGCAGGACTACCTTTATCGTTTAAGTTGAACCCATATATACCTATATATATTATGAGAAATTCATGAATCTGAATATCATAGTTGCCGACCACAATTTGCTTGGCTATCATTATAAATGTACCCAACGTACGTAGACACCTATTTAGTTAGCCACCAATTAACAAACTCGTATGTTTAGTGACGTCATCGCTCTCCTTATCTTAATGGACATCATATTTAGTGCATTTGTTACGAAAATAAACGTGAATAAAATTGATCTCTATATTACGAGCGTGCTTGTTTATTCAAGGTCCTAAGGATACTTGACATTGCTTGTGTAATTTTGAAGTAAAATTTCCGTAAACGCGGTTCGGTAAGTAACAACTTAATGCTTTGGAAACAGAAATTCTTACCCTGTGCTCTTACCTTGTAATACCCATATTGAGGGGAGTATAAAAAAATATGTAAATTGCCACTGTGTGACGAATTAGATTACGACAATATTGAATAAACAAAATTGTTCATTTATCGGAACTAAAGGTGTGTAACAAACAATCAGGCGAATCGGTCAATAATATGGGGGTTAAATTTCAAGGACTAAATGTCATCCTCCAAAGTGAAGCTAATAGAGAACGCTAAAAAAACATTATTAATGCATCAAGGATAGTAAAATAAATTATTACAAAATGTACAGTTTTACTTTAACTCAACGTAAAAGTTGTTACCTTACTTTATCTGATCTAAAAGCGTTATTAGGTGATAAAACCACTGCAGGGCTCGAGTGTGGGGGCGGCGATATTAGGGCTTAAATTGTTATGTGGCCCTTTGAAGGTTGTATTAGAGAGATAGGCTAACCCACGAGGAGTTTTAAACAAATCTAATCTAAGCTTGAAATATACCTTTACCAGATCTTTGAAATAATACAAATCATATTTCGATTTATATATATAACATTTGTTTTAAAATAATCGAGATACACATTTAAATTATATACAAATAACAGCTGATGAGGAAGTCAGGAGTCTCTGTAAGGATAAAGATATTTGGCCTTGGATGCTTTTTGCCTAACCCGAAAAGGAACTAATTAAACATAATACATTCATATCTTCACGCCACGCTCCATACGCGGTAGGCAGAAAGCATAGAGTGCCAAATATCTCTATCCTTACAGGCTTCCCGTGTTTCATCCACATGAATACTCTCTTCATACATGCTCGCCGATTTCGGAGACTTCTAACTCCCCCATTAGTCAGAACTCGATCTATTCGGTCGAGATAGATCAGCCTTGCCTTATCTCGGCATCTGCGTCCATCAACACTCAAGTCAAGTTTCCCTATAAATGCACTCACTACCACAAATACGAACAGAAAACGTCGAGACAGCAGCGTCAATGAATAAATTACACAGCTTTACTCGAAGCAAACAGCTATACGGTTGGCACAATAGCTTGTACAGCAGCAGAAACGTTATGGTGAGTGGCTTCAGTTGAAATAAGGCGAGCGGAAATAATACGATTCAATCGCATCTCAATATTTGTCATTTGTCAATTTACTGGGTTTTAAAGTGATACTAAAATCTTTAAAAAGTTTAATTTATTGAGTAAGTCTCTATATAAAAATTCATATTATAATTTTTGTTTGAAGTTTAATTTATCTTTTAATGGTTTTTTAATCTTTTGCAATTCTGTGTGAAATGGTTAACCAAATAACTAAATTATGCTTTTCCAATTGCACAAAGTTGCCTTTTTACAATAGTTGACACAAAAATTGCAATGTGTACTTAATGCTCGTTAAATTTTCGTAACTTTTATGACAAAAGTAAATAAAAATGAAATATAAATTTTAGTAAAATACAAATTTCACTTTGAATTCAAGCTGAATTTCTAACTAAACTGTTCAAATATTCGAAATAACTAGCAAATTCGAGTACTTGAACAGACAATAGGCAAAGAAAAAGAGTAAATATAAACGCATTTTTTAATGTTTTGACCATTGACAATGAAAAATGGCTAAATATTATAATTCAAAACACAAAAAATATTCACAATGCACTGGTAAATCAATCTTACATATTAAAATGGCATATTGCATTTGACGGAGTAATCGTAGGAGTTTTAATTGTTAAACACTGAAATCTGAAAAGACCGAGATAGACCTTAAATAACTGGATGAAATTAATCAATTTGCTATTGATAAGTGTCAAGCCATCGCCAAAAGAAAAGTCGTTACGCCCATCCGACGATATAAGACCATATAAACTAAGAGGAATACTTACTAGAAAAAATAAAATCATTAGTGGTGGGCGGGACAGCCCCGCCGACTATACTCGACCAACATGGGAGCATGGGATTTCCATTCATTCTGCTATACGCTACAACAATTTATATGTGAGAAAGAAATTTGAAAATTTTGTAGATTTTGCTACCCAACTCCCCTGATACAAGTTACAATATTCCACTTCAATATTGTCTTCTTTTAGGATAACACATCACTGTAGTTGCCATTTCCTTCTAAGTAGTCATACTGCGTAAGAGAAAGCGTGTTTAGTGAAATACCAAACGTGTATCAGAGCAGACACGAGTAATTAAGTTAATCTAAACAGAAGTAAATTCTAGAATCTTGATTCACGTTATTTTCAATTGCCTATTTTTATCAGCACGATAATCAACGATATTGTTCTTCCTTTGATCATGGGGTTCCTCTTAAATAGATAAAGAAAGGCCACAGTCTACCACACCGGCCAAGTGCGTATTTACAGACATCACAAGTCATAGAGTACATAATATATGGTACTCTAAGGCATTTCTCACGAAGTTTGACTTCACCGTAACAACAAGTGAAATTTAATCTCAAATCACACATATTTACGTGTCGAAAATCAACCAATGCACACATGTGCAACCACAATTACACTCAATAGAGGAAGGAAACATTAGGCACAAAGTCAATGAACTACACAGCCTGCTCGGGACTGAATACGTCGATGCTCTTTGCAGTGTATAAGCTATACAATGTTTAACAGTTATGTATAAAAGCAGACAGGGCCGCGGTTGTCCTGAAATTAAACGGAAATCGAAAGCTGCGGCTTGCGGCTTGCGGCTTCCACTGCCTCTGGGTAGCGAGGTAGAGACATATTAGCGGTACAGGTAGAGATATCGCACTGCAGTTGCGGCTGGCGCATATTTTACTCTGATATTTTTATATCTATGTTTTATGTTGGGCCACTAAAACATGGATTTATACAGCATTTAAATTTTTTTTTTGCTTCTTTTAGTAAAATGTGTTTTCGGTACATCACATTAAAATAAAGTAAAATAAAATTGAATGCTGTTAGCGAGTATTTGATATATGTTGATTGTATATCTCCGTAATAAGCGATTGATAGGTTATACACATTTTATTAATAACCACATCCTTATCCATGGTTTTCAATTAACTATGTATTTCGTATGTAAAAATGTGTTGAAAATGCACAAAAAAATATTCAACTGTTCTTCGTCTTAGAAAGGAACTGTGTAATATACATGCAATGTGTTTATTGACACCGTGTCATTTGTGTTCCTTACTCCCTTGTGCTTGGTCATATACCGTTTCTGATCTCATCTGTACCGTGTTTTCTTCTGGTCCACAAAATATCGATTCATTCCATCACCAATCCCATCATGATACAGATGAAGCATTCAGCGAAGAATTTATTTATCACCTATATCTTTTCTCCACTAACGAATAAGTTTCTAATCGGTAATAAAAAGGTGTGGAGGAAAAGGGGAGATCTCCCGCCAGGCGATGTCGCTGCCCGGGGGACCGCGGTCATGATGTTAACTTCAGAACTTGTATATATGCTGAGATTCTATGGAACTTTGATAGCGTGATTCAGGATGCGTCCTCTGATTGGCCAGTCACAGTGTGACGCATGTGACGTAGTCTATTGTTTACTATATTCTGTGCTCGTGGTATTATTCGTGTTCAGCATTTCTCCATGTAAGGCGCACGCTCATATTTCGGTAGGTAGCGCGCCGCTACAAAGGTATGTACATTTTTTTGGCGGTAACATCTCTTTCCGTCGCCAAGCGACATGACACATGTGACAGGATAGCTTTTATGTAATATATTATTAGCTCTTTCAATGATTTGTTAGTTCGGAGAACCAATCATTTTATTTTTACCGATAATTCCCACTGAATGTTGTCAAGTTATGTACCTACTTATCACAAAATTTGCCTTCCGAATGTATTTATAAACTGCTTGGTGCTATTTACGTCATTCCTAACTTTTCTTATCTTTTAAAAAGTATTAAGCTTTACACATTTTACACAAGAATATTAACAAAGACTGCTTCGTTGGTCGAGTGGTTGCAAAATCCTGGATTCGAATTTCGGGTCGAGTACTATCAGATTTTTCTAAATTATATTTTTTGTACAAATTTCTAGTAGAGACACGAAGTGTAGATTCGTGCCTGGTGTATGGCAATCGGCTCACCACCAATTCCATTGGGACTTAAACGAAACTGGTGAAACGTGGGAGTGTACTACACTCCTCTGCCTACCTCTACGGGTATTAAAGGCGTGATGTTACATTTGTGTATTTCTGTATTATACAACCCCATTCAAAGGCGGTTTCCTCTCTTTCGTAATCTCTCCTCGGGGACTCTGAATTCTGATATCCTTATAACTTTTTCGCATCAGCTTACGGTTACTGTTCGAACGATATCATTGTGGGCCATTTTATACTTTCTGAGAGATGTTAGGAAAAATGGCGTTAGGGCTTTATTGAACACAAGTTTAACTCCTTTGTTATGTGTCATTTTTCATACACGGGTTCTGGGTTCCATGTGCTCCCGAACAATTATCTTTATTATTAATTGTAATCTGGTTTTATATGTCTATGACTTTGTGTTTTTATACATATGTTTAAGTAAATGTTAAGTATGAGTTATGAATATAAAAACTTTTTAAATTTTGTCGTGCTATTATGAAATATACATATGTATTGTATATTTATTCTACTATTTTATTGTACACCACTATTGTAGACTTTTTTATATACATTACCAAGCATAATTTTTTTTCTATACATTACCAATCGGACTCATTACCAATTAGTAGTAGTGAAGCGGAGTTTGGATCTATACCCATTGTTTGGCAATAGGCTCACCACCTATTTCTTTAGCACGTAAACGTAACTGGTGAAACGTGTACTAAACTACACTGGTCTGTCTACCCCTCCGGGGATTAAAGGCTGATAATACGATTTTTTATTACCAATCGGCAATACAAGAATTATGAAATTTAACCCCTAAACCTACCGTACGTAAGCGTGTATTTATTACCTAATTCCCCGCATCGTTCCTGTGCGGGTATAATGAAAAACCTCATACAGATAAATATATGCAGTTTTGTATAGGTAATGAAAATTTATCGTTCGAGAACGGGAGGGGGGCTAAGTAACAAACTAAACACCCGAAAAGATCTATCGTTAAAGATCAGCAACACTTAATAATAAATGTAGCAATAGAAAGTTAAGGGGAAGTTTTTATGTAATTACCCAAAAATGTTCCACGAAACAGCCTTAAGTATTTGAAATATCGGCCAATCTATAAATATTACCCAATATGCCTCACAGAAGCGCGCTCAGGCGGAAACTGCTAAAGCCCCTGGTAACTAAGGAGCCACAGAGTAAATAAATTAATGTTTAAGGTGCTATCAAAGATTAAGTAATACTGTAGTAACAACTAACAACGCAAGAGCATATGTAAATCGGTATTAATAGGTATTAGTTACGTATCACACCTGTTTCCCCTAGAACTGGGTAGAAAGTTAGGATTTCTACCGGCAATGGTCCCGGAAAACTTGTTTGACCTCTTCTAAGTTCACCGACAGGATTCATATGTTGTAATACAGATTGTATAAAATGCTGATAGAGTATGTCAGGTTATTCTCAGAACACAATATACAGACATTATTTATGCTATATAATATAAATTATTAAACAGTATTTAGACTTTATACATTGAAAGTCTGTATAGATCTATTAATTCACGTATGTTATAAATTATACGAATTATGAAATGACCGAATGAAGTTAATATCCGTTTTAATTATATGATTCAAATCATCATTAACTTAAAAGGCGTGACAAGAAAATTTTATTAAAAACTTACATCAGTTGCAATTAATGTTAAAAACCAAGTCTCTCATTTTTTTACTTTACTAATATGTGTCTATCAATCTTACGTCTATCTTTTATAAAACTTAATAACAGTTATCTTTTATTTTTTCCAGCAGTGCGAGCATCACCGGAGCCCCGCCGGGCGCCCGTGCTCCAGGAACCGCCGCACCACGTGGAGTTCACGAATGACACCGGTGCCATACTAAGCTGTTCTCTGCACGGCACCGCCCACTATGAAGTAAGTAACACACTAATTATTTACTACACTCGCAATATTTTATTCCGATATGAAGCTCAGTGGCGTACTATTGGCGCACTACTGGTTCATATTTGCTGGCATTTACTAGCTATTCGTCATACTTCACACATCTTAGTAAGCATTTTGTACCATTTATTTGTGCTCGCTTCAATTTAATATGGTTGGGCACTATTAAAATGAATATATGTATATAAAATAAAATAAAAACCAACTCAAATTCTTACAGCCGAAATACTCACCACGCAATTAAATCACAAATCCTCGAAGTGTAAATTTGGATTCTACACCAGTGTAGACTACCAGCGCTTATAAATAGAGTCAATATAAATTTTATCTTTGCAACATTTATATTTTAATACATGTGGCCCATAAATAGTGTTTTAGGATTTAAATACACTTAAATTATCTCAATGAACTGTTATAACATTGAACAGATTAATCACAAGTAACTATGCTATAGATATTATACAACAAAAGTCACCCAATGTTAATGTCAGAGAGCTAACAAACTTGATGAATATTACATCATAACATACAAGTTACAACACGACTCATCATTGTTACGCTTTGTTAAATGACGCCAGACGCCACATTAACACTCCCAGTTTTATTAGATTGTTATGTTGCTACGTCTATAATGTGCCATAATGGTGTAACAATGTAATACAATTATGTTCCGTACACATGAACTCTACGTACATAAATACACGACTTTATTACTTTCGTCCTAATACAAAAATCATATGAAAACACTTTTTGTAATTGTTTAATATGACTTGAATGGAAAATGTATATATGAACTGATATTTTTATAATGTGCGCACAAAAACACTAAACACTGAGCAATAATGTGTAAAGATATTGTTTAATAATAATTTCATTTGCATCAAACTTTATAAAGGCATGAAAATTTTTTAACATTATTTATTTTATTTCAATCATCAATTCGATATTTAAATTTAGAACGATTTGAAAGAAAACAAATCATATATTATGGTCTCCTACGTTAATATATCCGACCGTTGTAGCAACATTTTATTTTTATGAGCCTATTTAAAAAGTTAGGACGCGTTTATTACAGTTACAGATAATAAATCGAAACGCCACAGGCCCCTTTAGCGGGAACTGGACAATATTTTTTTCGTTGTTTGTGAATAGAATGATTTTTTTTGTGTGCGTAAATAATTTTTGTTAAAAATAAAGCAGAAATTCAAGTTTCGCTAAAGATTTTCGTATTTAAGCCGTATTGACACATAAAACAGGAAGCAAATAAGGTAGCTACTAGATACATTAAGACATTATTACGAAATTATACTAAATCTGTAGTAAAAGTACAAATGTATCATTTATTGTTTCCTTCGCCACGGATCTTAATAAAGAAACAAATAAACATCTTGCTCGGAGCATTAACGTTAATGTATTAGCAGAGAGTATGACAGATCCCATATTGAGTTCCTAAAGCATTAATAAAATTGGCTTTTACCTATACTGATGTGGTTTGATAATGCTATAAGGCACGTATTATGAATAATATTGCTAGTAAATTAAGAATGTTTAATTAGCCAATTAAAGTATCTTTATTCGCGATATTTTAAATTTATGTAGGTATATACAATGGTAATATTCACTGTATTCATTATCACGTTTAAAACTAATAGCTGTTTCAATTTTACGACGATTAATATTTATGAAAAGTAAATTTTAATCATCCCTACTAAAATTAATGTAAGTATTTTAAGTTAATAATATTTCACAATCTGTGAGATTGAATTAATATATTATTGTTACTACATAAAATATACCGTTACATAAATGTCGAAAAATATACCTATATTAATTGTAAGGAGAGTAATGTGTTATTTTATACTACTTTACATCATATATTATATATGTATATGTGTCTTACTCATCATCATCATCATCAGCCTATCTCAGTCCACTGCTGGACATAGGCCTAGACAATGAGCGCCATCGCGCCCTGTCCTCCGCTTGTTCCATCCAGCATGTGTCTGCAGCCTTTCGCAGATCGTCATCCCACTGGGTCGGTAGGCGTCCAAGCCTCGGTCTCTTACTGTCCCTGCCAAAATTATTTTATGCGTATTGCTTCATATAGCTCTAATGTTTAGTAATAACGTTTGCTAACGCACTAACTAAACAGAAAATCAATAGATATATTTGTACTGAAATAAGCGCAGTTCCCATCCCAGTAGAAAATCAATTAAGCAAAACTTCCACGTTCACAACAAGAACTAACTCGGCAAATTCGTAAAATTTCGCACCTGCGATGCAAAGTTCGGCAAAGGTTAACCGACGGTCGCAGCCAGCATGAGTTATGCCGACGCAGACACGCCCCTTACGTACCAATCTGATTTAGTATTCACAAACCCACTCGCCAACTCAGATATAAATAAAGTTTTTCCATCCGACGGAGTTCGCTGAAAGTTTACGGTCGCGCAGACCCCGTCGGGACATAAAGATATGCGTGCTCTGACACTCTTTCGCGAATATGAAAAGTGTTGCGCGCCTAAACGCTACCTACAGTTGTATACTTTACCTCTTCTACGTATCATCCTTATAACAAGTTTTGTAATTTAACTATTCGTATATTAAATTATAGCATTAACGGGTTTCTAGGTAAGCTCATAAAAAACGTGCTTAACATATACCTTTCATAAAGCTATTGATCAAGAAAAAATCATTACGTTTAACAAGAGCATCGCAACATCTACATAATATGACGAAAGAGGAATCAATTATTGCTTTTATACTATCAAATGTTTCGTTAGTATTTGTACACATGATTATAATTATGTACAAGCTTAACTCACGTGCAGTTTTCGGAATGGCCCGACTAGTTTCGGACCTATACGAAGTGCTTCCTCATGGGCTCCCCCCGTTTGCAGCGAGGTCGAATCGGGCCATCCCGAAAAACGCACTTGAATTAAGCCGGTACATATAATAATTATTGCTTAATATAAAATAATAAATTCATATTTTAGTTGCGTGCTGAAAAAATTAACAAACGACTCAAGTAATAGCAAAACTGACCCAAGCTCCTTAAGCAAACAGTTGCAATGTTGTCAACAAATAGGTGAAGCATTAGGCATAAATGAAAATTCAGGACAAACTTTTCACATTGGGCGAGTTAGATGGTGTTCGGGAGAGGGGGAGGTGGACCCCGAGGGAATGTTCACTACCTGTTCAACATGTAGCATGCCGGAATTCCACGATTAATGCCATAACTTGACACCCAAAAAGTTATTTGTAGGCTCCGACCTCGCTCAAAGGGACGCTTAACTGAGATCTTAGGCACTTAAACCTCCCTAAAGAGATATATGAACCCAATACCAGCTATATAGTATTGGGTTTTAAATCTCGAAAAAACTTGGGAAAGTATATGGAAGTTGATTTATGGTCGGATCGGATATATAAAGGGCTAAAGTTTTTACGTTATGTCGCTTATACTGTTACATACCCACATTTATTACATTAACGACCATTGTAATTTTGGACACCGGCATAAATCCATGAACCGAAACAGTACACTGAAAAAGTTTGTAAAATCAAAAGAAAAAGGTGGGAACGGGGTCGATTCTCTCTCGACTAATATGAAAATATACTTCTATTATGTACGTACTGCGTCGATATTTTGTAATCAGTTTTGTAACTGTACAGATTTATTTAAACCTCATATTTCTCTTAACTCATGTATATTTCCTTTATACTCCTCAAATGCTTGCTGACAAACACACAGAGGAAAAATGTCAACAACACAGCTAATTCAAACTTTCATCCAATATACTACAACACTATGACGTACTTTACTTGTAATCTAGTAATGTTGCTAAACAATTAATTAATATCATTATAAAGTTTTCGAGTCTAAACAAGATTTCCGAATTGCCAGCAGTACAAAACAATTAAATGTTTCGTGAGTATTTATACACATTCATAACTCACGTACGTTTTTGGGGATGACCCGACCAGTTTCAGTCTCCGCCGCGACCTCGCAGTAAACGGCGGGAGCTCATGGGGAAGGCCCTCGTACAGGTCCGAACCTAATCGAGCCATCCCAAAAAACGTACATGAGTTAAGCCGGCTCATATATAATCGTGAGTACAAACCAAGCAATGGCAAATAATACCGAAGAGAAGTTTCGTTACAAATTCTTAAAATATTATAACGGAAGCCTAAATGCTGTAAGTTTCTAACAATAATCATTACATTTGTGCCAACTTTTTAAAGTCGGTTGCCATTTTCGACATGCGAAGTTATACTATTATCTGTACCATCATATATTATATTCTTTTAACTCGCTGTGAAGCAAGTGTTCGAACTTTTAAACCTGATCAAAATGTAGTCGTAAATAAAAATGTTTAAAACATACATACATATATTACACTAAAATGTAAAATTCCCATGATAAGCAGATGTCGAGTCCTCTAAACGATTGATGGAATCCGGGTCAAAAACTGAGAATCCACGCTTTTAGCTAATGAACGTTTCTCTTGACACCAACCAGACGTCAAAGAAATTGGAAAACTGTTAGACTTGAAATGATAGTAGATATGAATTTTGAATAAAAGTTTCACTTTTGTAACTGTAATGCTATTTGAATATAGTCATAAAAGTTTAAAGAAATAAAAGAACCTGAAGTGAAAAATGTATAATTAAATATGACTATCAGGTTGTAATCTATAGAAAATAATAATAATAATAATAATCGACCCATTTCTCATTCCACTGTTGGAATATGGGTCTCCTCTCATATTGAGAGGGT
>DWME01002425.1:0-20926 GCA_018244795.1 Parelbella ahira ahira | reverse complement strand
TCTACGGTGTGTGAAGTCTACCAATCCGCACTTAGCCGGCGTGGCAGATTATGGCCATAACCCTCTCAATATGAGAGGGGACCCATATTCCAACAATGGAATGATAAAAGGGTGGATTATTATAATTTTTTTAATTACTATTGCAGACAATTCTAAATGCGTATTTTTAAGTCAGAGTTAATTATCGTAATAGAACGCATTATAACCGTAAAAGGTCTGGCTTACAGTATGAAAAGAAAAGGAAGAAAATTAATTTCAAACCCTTTCATATTATATTATATTACACATATAATTTCTTCATCATCAGCCTGTCTTAGTACACTGTTGGTCTTAAGCATCTAAAGGGGATTTTGCCTATAATTCGCATACTGGTCAAGCACGTTGGATTAGATCCATGACGATTAGAAGCATCTACAAGCCTTTTCTTTTATCTGTCTTACCTTATAAGCCTTATCCTGTGCTTTGATCTGGAAGTAGTTCCACAGCTTTAAGAAACTGCTCTTGTCGAGCTCCCAGCGGTTCTGGATCATAAACTGCTGGATCTCCTCCGAAGAATTCCAACATCTCTCGCTCACCTCATCACCACCCATGTGGAACATATCGGGGTTTTCAAAGGCATCTGTGAACAGACAATTATATTATTAAGGATGATCGATATTGGCAACACTAAAATCGCGTTGATGTTTCAGGGTTTGATTTTGCCCATTTTAGAAGGTGAAAACCTTTTCCAATGATAAGAAGGAGGACTATCTATCATTAATATAAAAAAGACTCGTAATATAAGCAAAAGACTGTGACATGATACCCAGAAACCTGGTTAACTAGTTAGAAAATATCAACTAATGTTGAAACTTTTACGACCAAAAACAGAAGGAATAATTAATTATATTAATCAAATTTTTTTTGGAGGGGGATTGAACCCACAACTTTCAATTCAGCAGTCAGAATCAGTGATTTTTGGAGTAACAGACCAGTCTTAACTAATCAAATTTGATATGTTTGTAGATATGACAAGGAGAGGGATGAATATAAAAGAAACACATCAGGTCTCTGAGGATAGAGATTGTTAACATTCAGAATTCTCTGCCTACTACGGAAGAGACCTAGCGTGTGGATGTAAGAAAGATAACAATCAGATATGATCATATCAGGGTTCTCACCAGCCATGTCACTGTAAATATCCTCCAAGTATTGGTAGAGCTCGTCCCTGGTGGGGTTGAGCTGGCCGCACGGGGGCTCTACACAGTATTGCGCCCAGGGCTCCGCCTGTACTCGTAATAATAATAATCTTTGTCATCCATTGTATTTTATTTTTTTTACGGCGCTCGGCTAACAACGCTATCTTAGTTTTCGTAGGTAACAGTAGAAGGAGAGCAAAATGTTGATGATAAAAGTGATGATGATTTTTGCGGAATATTTTTTGCACACCGTGCTTTTCAAGTGACAGTTGGCAGCACGAATTTTCAATTTTTAGTTTGGTCGAATTGTAAACACATAGGTATAAACACGTGCACTGAAAAGTATTTACATGTACACGCATATACGCATAAATATAGATCGTAACTGTGTAAAACATCAATGTACAGAAACACACCGTGCTATCCTGATCCATCCGTGGTATAACAAGTAGTTTAAAAAGTCCTGTAACTCCAACTCAGTAAATAGTGATAATAAGTCGATAAATGTAAAATCTTTTCTACTGATATTTTCTAACACATTTTTGTTATAACAAAACAACGTCGACAACCATACAGTCGCAAACAAAAAATACCTTTCAGACGGTTCACTAGTACTGAATATGTGGTATAATAACTACAAGAGTCGATAAAGTAAGGTGTAGAGTGATCCTCGAGAGTAGAGCGGTGACCTTGAAGCAGACGGTGAGGCCGGTGTCCTGCCAGCCCTCGCCCACGTGCGCGGGCGCGTCGAACTCGGGCAGCACGCGCACGCCGCGCGCGCGCCCGAACCGCACCGTCTCGCGGATCTGCTGCTTCGTGTACACCTGCAAGCGTATACATCCGTCTCTATCCGTACCGCTCTTACATAACAATACTATACAAAGCAGTACAATACAATACATTAGTGTATCGTAAAAGTGACACGCTTTCAATACGCCGTGTCTATAATCAGACAGTTTTGATATCTGCACCTAATCCTCCTACACTCTCTTTTCATGAAAATTGACAGCGAACCTTAACTGATACACGCTATATGAACACAAATTGTAGTCACCAGTCCAAATAGTATGAGGAAAGATAAATTTTTAGATACTGACCTGTGTATTTTTATAGTATTTTTTTTTGATATTCTCAAAAACGTATTGTTAAAAAAAAGTTAACAAAACCAAACTGTTTTTCGATTTATTTAACTGTTTACATACTTAAAAAAAATTGAAAAACAAATAAAAAAAGACAAAACGAGGACATACCTTACTAGGACTGTATGCACCGTACGTGGTCAGATTAGGCCTCCTCTCGGACTCCATGGGGAAACTGTGGCTGTCAGTGATATGCCAGTGGAACGTGTTCATTTTGACCATTGCCATCGCGTCTAAAATTAATGGGAAAAAATTTTAAGAAATGTTGTAAAATCTATTTATCTATATTACCATTTATTTTAAATAGGATTATACTCTCCAAAATTACACCAACGTCACTATTAATATTATTACATGTATACATCTATAATACACTGCAAACTAATCCCGTCACCCCTTGCTCCAAAGGAAAAATATATAAGAAGTGAAATTAGATTGTATTACACTTCTCTGATTACTCTTTGGAGAAAATACTAGCGTAATGTTCTGTTAAAAAGTATGTACATACTTGTAACAATATTTGTGTAATAATAATGACTAACACTCGTCAAGAGTTGCAATATTTGTTAGGAAACTACATTAATATTAAAGGCGTGTGTACATCACTTATTCGAGTGTATGTACTCATGTTCAACACGACCTTTATTGACATACATACGAAATTATATATCATTATAAATATATAGGCGAATGGTCTTAAGCCCTCTCACTTGATGATAACGATCATGATGTAAGTGTTGGGAGTGGTGGTAGCGTTAGTGAGGGTTGATGGGGCCATGTGATGTGGATAATGATGATGATAATGATGATGATGATGATGATGGTGATGATGATGATGATGATGATGATGATGGTGATGGTGATAATGTTGATAGTGATGGCGATGAAGATTATATGGAAGCTTTCGTTGTCCTGGTAATATGTCCTTATAGTTAAGTCTATAATACTAACCAATAGTAGTCCTTATGGAGTCTAGGCTGAAGTAATTCCTGGCCGTGTCCAGAAGTATCCCTCTGTATGGATATACAGGCTTGTCGGTAATCTTCGTATCTCTCACCATCTGGAATCATACAATTGTTATTCTTTAAATAGTACATATTTTGATTTAAAAACGTAGTCTGTTATAACTGACTGCAATATTAATCCAGGTATTGTATATAGATAAACGGAATTTTAAGTAATACAGCAATAATAAGTATTTATGTAAGAAAGGCATATTGGCAGTTTGTATTTTATTCAATAAAGTTATCGTTACTTAAATGTAACTTGGCTGTCTCATTGGTAGAGTGGCTGCAAGCGCGATTGCTGATCGAGCGAGGTCGTGGGTTCGATCTGCGGGTCGGGTGCTAGTGAATTTTTCTAACTTGAAATTCCCGGTGGTTGTTTGGACTCTGGTATTGTAAACGGTCACCCCTATTTCATGATAGAACATATAATATCACATATGAATCGTAAATTTCCTCTGCATACCCTTTCGAGGAAACGTGATGTCATAATTGTTAACTTTATTGAAATAAAAGGAAACGTTAATGGAAATCGTTAATGGATTCTCGCAAAAACAAATAAGCGTAAAAAATATTACATATTATTCGTTTTTTAAATATTTACCTGTTATATTTTTAAGCACTTCTTGTTACCAATCATTTATGAATTAGCTTACGTTTATGCTCGTGGAGGTAAAATATAAGTTTACCTACGTATAAAATACAAGATTTTGATGTACTTATATACCTATGTATTTTTTGATGGTAGTATTGTACATCAACAGCAACATGATATACATTTTAATACAAGCATACACTTTTACTTGTGACAGTATTATAATTCATAAGTTCAGAGAAAGTAAGTATCGCGCTGAGTCAATTTCACTTTTGGATTTCGCTACTATGAAATTTTGTCTGTCTATATGTTTGAAACTGTAAAACAAATATTTTATGAATGCTACAAAAGATCCAGCTATAAAAAAAGTCACGAAAATTTAGGCCATTATATTAAATGTGCATTAGTCAAAGTTTCATTCGTTTCCAAATTTAAAAACACGTCATATCATAACCATCGACATTTGGCATTCTTTACGGCGTCAATAAATGTCGCGTTCAGATTAACAAAGTGGACGTTATTATGCAAATGATAAAGACATACATAACTATATTGCTATGGAGTCAACGCTCTATGGGCAACCGGTTGGACCACGAGTAGACGGTGGGTAGAGGACAACGATGTTTTGTTGGTTCATTTTTGATGTTTTATTTTGTTAAACTTGTCCACGTATATAATTCGGATGATCGAGTCAAATATTTATTTTTTTTGTTCAGTTCTTGTCAATATATCCAGCCAGTGTCGTGTAGGAACACCGTTTTTTTTAGTTATATTTCTATTAAACTAAAACTGACAATAGATCAATAATAATAATAAAATAAATAAATACAAATTGGAGCACGGCCTACTCCTTAACGGATTAGACGAGATGATATATTGATAATAAAATGGCAACAGTTATGTTAGTGTTTGCTTCCCAAGATTTATCTAAACAGTGACCACTTTATTTTTAGCCAATAAAAAAACTAGTAGCACACCACAAAAATTGCTCACCAATACGAAGTTTCTGATGTCATCGTATACGACTAGCTGCGACAATGTCTCCATGCCGTGCCGCACGCCAAAGAAGTTTCTCCCAGTGATCGTGGCATTGAGTTTTTCGTTGGATTCGGCTGTTACAAACACGCTGTAACTCTCGTCGAAGTCCAGAGAGAATTCTACAAAACAAAAGAATTCATAAGCTCTATGATGGTGAAATATTGGAAAGTTTCGTTTGAAGCCAAAACAAATGAGATTGACCATTAAATACAAAACATGTAATAACGAAACTAATCTTCACTAATTAGTTACTTATTTCCTCCTGCCCTGATCGCCCTACAGAATTTTCTAACCTACCCAAGATCGAGGATATGAAAAACATCGGTATGGTATAGCTAAAAGCCCATTTTACATCCCACTGCTGGATTCGGTTTTCTTCCAGAGCTGACAACATCTGAAGTATGCAGCACCACGCTGCTAAATCCTCCTCAAATTCCTATTGAAGAACTATTGCGATTCAGTGCGAATTTTAAGACATAATTATGGTCACAATATACTTAGATTACAATTAGATGAGAATCATAAATAAATTCATATAACGAACAAAAAGTGGGACTATATTTTTTTTTATAAATTAATTAATTATCAATTACAAAACCACCAACACTACGGCTATCTTGTATTTGTAAACGTTGTCTACATTTTGGCGGTGTCTGAGGTATTTGGCATGCACACAAACAACTTTAATACACAGGTATGTAGGTATATCATGAAACCCAAAGGGCATCAACATTGATGAATTGTTGATCAAGTAAAAAATATACCCTGCAACTTGATCCATTTATGGAATATATAGAACATTGGTGAGGCCTATGTCCAGCAGTGGACGGGAGTAGGCTGATAATGAATAAAAATAAAAATAAAATAGAACATTGTTTTTGATATTGGCTTGTAGTTCTGTTGGTTAATGACCCAGACCGTTGATCGGGCGTTTTTAGGTTGGATTCCCGTCTAAAAATAGAATCCGTCTAATAGGATCAGTAGTACGAGCCGTTGTTGTGTCTCTAAGTATAATTTTTTTTATATAAATATGTGTCTAAAAACAGAACGGACCGTTTTGAAGACAGAAGATATTAGAGGCCAAATACTGGCTGATGATAGAAACAAAAGTTATGTCGAGGTACGGGCTGAAACCGGTCTTGTTACGATTTTCACATTTACATGTTCTAACAAGCAAATGACTATTACTATTCTAAAAGGATATAGGCAACCAGACGATTATATATTTACTTTGCAGAGACAAAGACTCCGAATCGGACTAGTGTGGACAGAGTAATAAATATAGAAGAAACACTTCAGGCCAGTAAGGATGGAAATATATAGCTCTTAGTACTTTCCACCTACCCCGTAAGGGACCTGGCGTGACGATACAGTTATAGTAGTGTGCATAGTAATTGACCTATTAAATCAAAAGGCAGAACCTATATCTACCAATACTCCGGCGACCACATACATGTAGGTACCTACTTCAGTTATCAGTCATGCTCTGTATTAACACGGATAAATAAAGATATTGATATCCATTATCATATTTTATCATGTCGAAAAACATTTCGTATATTTTTCATTACACTCCACTTTTGTTACGATTTCTTATCGGTTATTTCGCGGAATGCAATTTTCCCAACCGCGTTGTCTTTTCGACGCCCATTCCTTTGCAGTATTGCAAAGCCTGATTGAACAATGCAAATTGAGTGTAATTTAAACAAAACTTTCTCTCGATCGACAACAAAACCGTACATTTCACTGTAATCATTTAGAGCAATGTATTAACTTCTATAATTTGACTTCATAATATTATGATGCAATTATTGATATTGTGATAAAATGTCTGTTTATCTCTTCAGGGATTACAAGCGTGATGTTTCGTTTTTTTAGTATATTATAATTATATTTTAAGTAGGCTCGAACTTCAGCAACGAAGACAGTATGAAGGCGACTAATTATTTATATTATTAAAAATCATTTGATTTTGGAAATTAATTATTTATAAAACATGTACATCGTTTTGTGAGAAAGAAATAATATGCTTGAAGCATACTTAAATATTATGTGTATGTATATGCTAAGCGTTCCGCGCTTGCAAGGTGAGATCTAAACTTGTCACTGGAAAATAAAATGATATACAAAGCTTTTTATGAAGGTTCGACAAACTCATATGTCGGTATGTATATATTGGAACGGCTATAAATGTTAAGGACACATAAGGAAAATCGCACAAAGGACTAGAACAAATACATGATCAATGTCATTTCGTTATCTCGTGACCGATTTTCAATGTTTAATTTATTTATATTCATAATATTCCATTGTAGAATATAGACTGCTCTGCCTACCGTTTCGGAGATTACAGACGTGTTATTACGTTACGTTTATATTCATAATATTTTATTTTATTTTATTCATCTACATCAGAATCGATAGCGTTGGGGTACACGTGTTCTGAACTGGAGAGCACTCCTCGGAAAACATAGCGCAGGACGCCAACCTGCAGGAGTAACGATATACGCAAAGTGGCTGGCAGCAGTTGGATATGAAAGCTGAAGATGGAGCTCAATGGCGTGCTACTGCTGAGGTTTATGTTCAGCAATGAATGGAAATTGGCTGATGATTATTATGGTAATGATGACAACGCCAACCCTTTTCATTGTTTCACTGTCGGACACAGATTAAACTCTCACAACGGAAACTATTAAAGAAATAGGTTAGGTAAAAACGCTCTGGCAAACGCCTTAGAGACGATTACGGAAAACTCTGAATTGTTCAATTATCCTCACAATGTTTACTTTGATCGTTACAAGTGATATTTAATGTTTGAAATGCACATAATTTTCTCAAGACAAATGCACATGATCTTGTGTCCTACGATCTGAATCCAGGGCCAAACGAGTGGAGGGCTGAATCCTAAATACTTAATGTTTCACTGCTGCTGAATTAAATTGTATATATTGTAAATCAAAGTATCAGAACAACGTAATATGTTTAATGTTCTGGGTATTTTTTTTTCATGTAGTTCTACAATGGCTGATGCAGTTGCCCGTCATTGTCCTGGAATTTATCCGAAGTGCGCTCATGTAAAACAATTCATATTCAACAGCAATTTCGAAATCCGTTAACACGCCATACTTGTTATTCGAAAATAGCCAAGTAACTACAATACCTTATCGAAACCGTAAAATGTGCATAAGATACCGGTATTGTAACACATAAACAACATAACACATAACAGCACGCCTGTATTTCCCAAAGGATAAGACAGAGTAGTATGGTACTCCCACATTTCATCCGTTACGCTGTACGTCCCATGGAACAGGGGTTGAGCCTACAGCCCCACACCAAGCACAAATGTAGTGTCTAATCTACTACTGAGAATTTCAAGTTAAGCAATTTAATAATACACTGCCCGAACCGGGAATCGAACCCGTACCCACTTGCTTAGCAGTCGCGCTTGCAACCACTAGATCAACGAGTCACGACAATTAACACAAAAATCTGTACTAAGGCAATTAGGTAAAGCAGTTCTGCAATTATACCAAGTCGGTAATTAGAATATAATATATTACCTACTCATAGAATGTGTTAATGGCTGTGCCGTTACAAAATGAGGCCAACAAAGGCGATGTGATATCGAAATTTTAATCAATTTTGTTGCACTACTGATAATGAAATAAAATATCGCAGATGTGTATAACGTAACTACTTTACACATAAATACTTTAAAATACTTTAGGATGGGAGGGATTAAAAGAACATAATAATACTTTGAGACGATTAACACAAGGTCATATGATTCAAAAAGTGGCCAGAACTTATTTTAAGATATCTAGATACCTGGTAAACATATGTAACATAAATTTCTTGTTATACACCAATGAATAATTTGACACCCTATGAACAACGCCACCCACTGTACACTAAGTTGGATCTCCTATTAAACCTGTCTTTCCATAAATGACTAATGTAAACTGAAACTTCAAATCCTGAAACACTGATACCAATGAACAATAATTCAAAGTTTTAACAACTAACACTAAACAAATAAAATAAGTTAATAATCAAAAGATAACAGTCCTAATGCTACAGCTCTTTTCATTACGAGTTTCATATATTCAAAGATCGAATAATATTTGTAACTTAGGCACCTTACTTTACTAAATGTTTATACAAAAAGTAAGTACTTTCAGAGGTAGGTTTAAAAAGAATCTGTAGTCTTCACTTTCCAAAACCTCTTATATCTCCATACAAAATTTCGTACTTGTTATTTATTTACTTGAATAGGTTTAAAAAGAATCCGTAGTCTTCACTTTCCAAAAACTCTTATATCTCCATACAATATTTCGTATTTGTTATTTATTTACTTGAATAGCGAGACTTTGAATAACTTCCCAAGATGAGTCAATCTTATTCAGGTTGCTTATACCCACGAGTACTAACTTCCATTCAAATTGAATGATATATAAGTCTTGTACAACCGAGTGATACATCAATATTACGACCAATCCCAAAGGCACTGTTGAAGGAGATAAAGAGCGTATTTAGAGGCATAGCTATAAACATGGTAAATCACGACTACGAGTTTATGATGATGATAAAATGAGTCCCACAAAAATCCTACTTTATAATGTCATCGACACCTTTGAAAGGACAAATGAATATATGTTGAAAGAACGTCTGATGAAAGAATGACGAAGCGGATATACATTGTGAATATTGGTGGACGTAGATGCTGAGGTAGACCAAGGCTCACCTATCTCGACCAAAGAGTCGTGTTCTGATTGATGGGGGAGTTAGCAATCTCCAAAACCAGCGTATTTGTATCAAGAGATTGATGAATGTGGAAGAAGCACGGCAGGTACCTATGTAAGGATAGGGGGATATTTAGCAGCACTTCATGCTCTCTGCCTACCCCGTAAGGGACCTGGCATGAAGATATGCATATGTATGTATGTAATATCTGATGCTAATTACACAATTACAACGCGAACTAAAAGCTGTTAGACGTTTACCTTTATTTGACATTAATTTAGAGAATGTTTTTTGTACGACAAATTTTATTGTTCAAGTCAATTTGAAACTATATGTGAACAACTGAAGTGTTATTAGTAGTTTTGAAATATAATAAAAAAAATTACCAATCCTAAATTATTTAAATAAAATTAATTTATAAATAGGTACTTTTAAGACATCGCTTAAATCATTTTGTTCGCGCTGATTTCTTTTTATAATAATACCTATATGGTCTCAATACAATATTGTACACAGTACAATAGACATACATTTTAAAAATCCCGAAACCTGTATACAATAAATATCAGTTTGTAAAGATCAAATCTAAGGCAGACATCATCAACATTTGAACCAGACATCAAGACAACTCGTCCGCAATATTTGTTAAACGGTTTGACCTCTTGAAACCTTTGTAAGCCAACACCATACACGCTAGTGGACTAATCGCATCTATTACAAATATCGACCTGAATACCTGGAAAAATGTTAAGTATGCGTGAAACCTTTCTACACTAACAATACCTACGGATCTTGTACTTATCTAGCGCACCATCAACGTAATTTGACCTAAATGTCTAGAATATTCTGAACAAATCCTTAGGCTGTTACCGGTCTATTTTTAAATCATCTTGCTGAAATTTAAAAGAAATATTTTCGAATTCATGTTTGATTAAATTTACACTTAATTTATTGAACAGCTTTACAAGGCTGAATATTTCAGGGGATTGACCTAATTTGAACAGGTTCTTTAATTGAAAAAAATGTTGCGCAAATAGTGAAACCAATACAGTCATTATCGTGTACATAATCGTCATGCCAAATGAGCGAGCAAGGTAATACATCCTTTGGGCCTAGAAAGCAAACAATTTACGTAAAAAGCAGTAAATCTACACTATTAGAAGATAAGATTTCAGCCTCCTGATTTAAGCCTGGTGTACAAATTCTGGCATACACATTAGACTGTAACAAGATATCCAAAAAGAACTATAAATATCTCACAATGTAATACTTAGGGCAAACACCTTGAGTAAACGTACAGGCTTACAACTTTCCTCAATGTTCTATGAGAAGTATGAAGTTTGCGAATCCAGATTTGACTTACATAGTAGACTATGGTCCTAATCCTCCTAATTCGAAGAAGAAACTGTGTCCAACGTTGGAAAGATAAGAGGATTGATAACAAAACTTCATGCCTGTAATACTCCGAAGTGGTAGACAAAGGAGAACACTCCGGCTTTTCGCCAATAATGAAGTAGGGAGTAAGCCTATACTGCATTTCTAGAAATGATTCTGATTCTAATTTATTGATTATAAAAGGCTAGATGTTGATGATTATTGCTCCGGAACTATAATACTTACCTCTTAAGTCTGGATTTTCATTAACCAGATAAACCGTAACTGACTTCCCCTTTGGCTTGGGCGTCGCATGCGACGGTATAGCGTTCTTCAGCATTTTCTTGAATCTCTAAAACAAATATGTAATTTTAACCTTTGTATTATATACCTATTAAACAATTTAAGTTCAATCAAACCCAAAACCAAAGTTTCTGCAATCCGAGCCACTAATCAGCTGAGGAACAAAACATCGTACATACATATATCTAATTATTATAATATCATATTATATGAATGAGATATAGAATATATATAGGTACTATAAACTACACGCTTATAGCTTTATATTTAGTAACAATACTATATAGTTACTTTGAAATTGAAAGACGTAGTTACATATTGTAACTCAAACTTTCATTATTGACCTTGCAATATCATTTAAATCTTAAACGAATCGTTGTTGACTATGAGGTAATAATTTTTTATTGTATACATGATGTTGAGTAAGTGAACAAAAAGACAAATAGTACCGGTAATTGTATTTAATGAGAGTAGGAGACAAATATAGGAATGTGAACAGAACCTAGAGTAGGCTGATGATGATGATGATGATGAACAGAACCTCTGGGAATGAATATCCTAACGCGGTATCACGAGTAATACGTAGTACAACACGCAGAAATCAACAAGGCTTTTGCGAGGAAAGCGCTTTCTCACATCCTTATCGCCCTCCCTCGTGTTTTGTTACAGCGAGGTGCCCAGTTAGCTTCTGCGAATTATAAACTCGGACACGGATGTTGTGGGCGTCATGGACACGGTAAAACCGTGCTCTGTCGTTATGTAATAGTCAAGGATAAAGTGCATGTAACGGTCAATGGATTTTATTTAATTTTAATTATATAATACACTATTAGTTGCAACTGGAAGTAAAATAAGGAACAAAGCAATAAATATACTTTTTTTCTAAATTCTTCTTTCTAAATTCTTAAAAACTTTTGTATTTTTTTTTGTAGTTTTGTACTTTTGTATTTCCTAAACATATACTTGATATGCAACGCAGAAAGGAACGAACTCAACGGATACCTGGTCTGAGAAATGAAACCGATTTTAAGTCGCAAGTCGAAGTCGTATAAACTCGGACGTCTGTCCGCCTATTAACCGCATTCATACGTCATTATGCAGTTGATAATTATGTACAATAATGCAGCTTACAATCACTTACACACTCATTCAGGCAAGAATACACGCATGTATAGGAGAGTCACTAACAATACTGGAAACAGTATATTATGGTAAACGTAACATGACGAATGTAGTACAGTCATCCAATTCACTAGTTACGTTTACTTCCCACCATGTAATAGGCCTATTGCAATCCACCGGGCACAGATCACTCCAACCATCTATGAAAAACTCTAAATCAAAAAAATTCGATTCAGGATTCGAACCCAAGACCTCACGATCAGCAGTCGTGTTTACAACCAGTCGACCAACGAAGCAGTCAGTATATCCTCATATATAGATATGTAATTATATACAACATTTCATTTGAATAATACGTAATTGAATAAAATAATACATAATTAAGTTCCCATCATCTGATATTGTGTATGTTATTGATACCTTCAGTCTCGTGTTAAATATACCGATTACATAAAGAATATATAAACGCTAACAAACAAAATGATACACAAATAAAACTAAGTGGATAATTCTATCTACAAAACAAGGGTGAATAGCCTCTTCGTAGGCATGCGTGCTGTATCTTAGAACGCATCCGCGCTTTCCATCATGCGGGATCGCGGCCAAACGCTAACCTATCATATTATGATGAAAAAAACATTTGCGTCTGTTAAAGGTACAATTAAAAAAGCTCTGCATATTTGAAACAGATGTCTAAAATACACTATTGTATTGCATACTACTAAGCAATTATTTTCAATAAAAGTTTATACTATTGTTATTTCGTCACGCCAATCATATTGTTATAATTATTCATTTTTTTATCGTCTAGTATTCGATTGGCGCTCGGTAAAGAGTTTTAACGGATTGTATCTCAAATCATTTGCAGCCTACATTTTAAACACTTACAAAAAAATAAGGGCTAAGTTGGTAAAAGTTTTTTGACGTAACTTTAAAAAACAATGCAATAATACCGTGCAAGCTACATGTACCTAGCTATCACCGACCATACATCCGAGTTTTTCTTCACAAAACTATAACCTCATCCAACACTGATATTGTTTCATACAAACCGCTATCGAAATCTCCTGAACTCTACATTCCTTATTCATTTCAACCAGAGACCCTGACATAAATTTATTTATCTATTATAGACTGTTTAATCATGCTGAAATAATATTTTATGTTATAGGTATACATTATGTATCTACCTAAATTATATTTAAATATACATTATCAATATATAATTGCGAAGATTGTATATATTCAATACCAAGATCTAAATGTGTTCATGAACGGCTAACGTTAACAGGTAACAATAGACAAGTATTATCTCACCTCGATTGCTTCCATCATCAAATCGTCAGATTTTCCGTGTTTCGTGATTTCCACGTTCACATTGTTTATATTGATCTTCGACAAGTAATTCCCCAAGTCGGTTTCGCCCGTCGGTCTCGGCCATAAAGTGCCTAGACATTGAATTAATTAATCATAGCAATTCATGTTCTTATCAATCATAGAGTTCCCTTCTTCACGATTATAAAACATCATCCAATACCATTCAGAAACTTAAGGATTTAATGACAGAGAACTCATAGAATTGAGTGACTCTACTTTTGTTTCCTTTAATAATATGCAAAAGGACTCCACCAAGAAATTCGATATTTATTATAAGCGTAACAAGACCGTTTCGGATAGGCCTACGCTAGAATCTTCTAGTAATATAGTTTTAGTGAATTACATGTCAATCACAAAAGATCTCTAAAATGGCATGAGAATAAAATTTTCAGTTTTTTTTCCTCTTCAGCTGGAGCTTAGTGGACTAAGAAAACCCGTTTAGACCTAATGCAAGAATCTTGGACCAAAATATCAATTAACATTAATGACTATAGAATCATTCAATTTTTACATCATTATCATCAAAACTGTACGAGATATTCTTCATACCATATTCATTGCAGAACATTTTGCAGGCTTCCAAGGAGAGAGCAGGTTCAGGGCTCTGGGGGTCATACTTCTCTTTCAAGCACTTGCCGTTGTCGCAAATCCATTTCCATGGTGGTGGCTGAACTTCTGCTGTGTTTATGCTAAAAAATATGTAAATAATTGTTTTAAACATATTGGAGAATTACAGTGTTGATTTTTGGAATTCTCATATATTAATATCCGGCTTACGAATTATTTTCTAAATAACATCAACGATACCTTCCGACAGAGTTATCAGAGAAGTGCTATTACTAGTACAGAAATAAGACGATCAAAATTTTTTGTCTCAGCTTATATAACGAAAACCTAACAGCTAATGAAACTGAAGTCCACATCACGCGATTACTTCAAAGATAAATATCCAGAAGTAGACCCTTACAAGCTTTCACGTTGTTTCATCTGTACAAATTAAGGCCGAACCTATTAGGATACACAAATGGAAAAAATCATAGCGTTGGTTGCGAACTACTGTAGGGTTGTAAAACAGGACAAACTATTAAAGGAACATTATTTCTTAATGTTTGTGTTACTAATTGATATTGTCGCTGATACATGGACAGAAGTGATTGAAGGTCACTTGTTATATCAATGGTCTACATCCTTGTATACTTTGAAGAAACAAAAAATGGTAGGAATGCAGTACCCGGTATTTCGGAAAACGAAAGTAAACGAGAAAACATATGTGATATCAAAATAATTATTCAGAATTTCGTTATTTAATTTGAACACAATAATCAAAGACGAATGGTTTACCGGGTTATGCAAATTTCAAACCAACGTATAAACTACTCGTATTTAAGGTAAATTCTAAGAGGGAGAAAAAATATTGGTTTAACGAAAAGACGAAACCAGTACACAAGCTCCTTAAGGAAACATGAATAGCTGCCTATAGAATAACATCAAATTATAGTTAGATCAATCACAGCGACTTTGCCACCGTAAGAAACGATAATAACATAATGTCCTTTAAAAACCAGCAGACATCATTCACTCCTTCCCAAAGACTGAAAAAGACCCTATTACAGCTTATGCAGTAAAGGCTCAAGAGAGGATATAAAGACCAAAATAATAGCGAAATTATTGTAAAATATACATCTATAACGGTTCCCCAAATCTGTAGTTTGGCTCTAACATTATAATGAATCGTCGATACAATCGTATTCAGCTCAAACTTTACGAACCGCAAATTAAAACTTTCCGAAACTAGTTTCACAAGCAATTAAATCCCTACTTGTAATTTATAACCCAATTCAATATACATACTGTTACATATTTCTATAATAATACAAATAAAAAAACTATTTTGAGAACATTATCATTTCAATATTGTTCTGAAATGCTAAAATCAAAATATCTTATATCCCAGCGTTGGACACTAGTATCTGCCTACATGTTGATGTCAGGAAATGTTAGTACAATAACAATGCGGAGTACCAAAAATATTTAGCTTTCCTAATTGTCCTTGAAACTCTCAGTAGTCGTTGATATGTGCCCGTTATCATCCTTTACTCAAAGATTTTTGTATAACAGAATTCACCTCACGTTCTTAGCTTACATAATTACAAGATAAGTACCGGTAAGTATCGGTGATCCAAAAGTTACGGAGAAAAACATGATTGCAGCTAAAACTACCAACTTCATGAACTTGTTACTGCGAGAACACTATAGCAGAAAATATGCATACAAAATAGGACGTAGGGAGTTCGCTCGCGGCGACTTTAGCAGCGATTCTGTCGCGCGACGAACGCGATACACTCGCGATACTGTCGCGGGTCATAGGGGTAAAGCGACCAAATATGGAATACCGGTTCGTTTTTCACGCATAATTTGCACAAACGTTATAAATAAAAAAATCTTTTTGTAGTAATTGTTAACAATCATCACATATTTGCACTTTATTCTGTGACACTCTTTGGGTTACATTGATTACTTTTAAGTAACAATTTGTTTAAAAAACTAAATAACGATAAAGGTACCTAAATATGGAATAGGAACCCCAAATACGGAATACTATAAACACTATCAAAAATCAACCTCAATTTAAATATATTCTTTGAAAAGTTTGGTATAACATAAAAAGGAACCATAATTATTTGCAAAAATCACAAATCCAACTGGTATCAGCCTCTGGTCCAGAGCAATCATTATGTGCCCAGAGCCCAGAGCCCACATGACGCACTTGATCCATATTTCCCCATGAGTGTCATTCAAAAACAGCACGCCACAATAAATACAAGCCGAATCTTCAGTCTGGAGCTGTATTTCCTATCTAGGCATCAAGCTCACTGTCTGTATCAAATATCACTATTTCCTGATCATCTGAATCTGACTTTTTTTTCCTTTTTATTTCTTCTCGTTCTGTTTTTGATTCTTGTTCTTTGCAAACTTTTTTCATCTTTTTTCCTTTTTTCTTGCTTTTTTCTATGAGATCACTCTTGTAGACCCAATTATGGAGTAGTCCATAATTGGGTATTTCTGTCCATATTTGGATTTTTCAATGACTTCAAACTGACATTCACATTTGATTCATACTTGACATTTAAGAAAATAATACAATCAAATACCGCTAAAGCCTACAAAAGAACATATAAACTATCTCTAAAAGTCATAAAAACAATAAATACTCTGTGCACTTTTTTTATGTAAAAAAACTTACTTTTTGCATACCTTTGAAAGTTATGTGGCAGCGATAAAACAAAACACAATAAAATAAAACTCTTTTATCCAACCTCGTGCGTTAATAGCGATGCAAACTGCGTTGCAAACGCGACGACAGGCGAAATTAACGATATAGTGGTGCGTTCGCGAAAAGAGCTATTGTATCGTCACAAAAAGACCTTCAAATCGCCCGACTGTACATAACGTAATAGGGGATGAAAATTTACTGCCATGCATTATAGCATTGCCAATAATAATAATAAATATTATTTTTAAGCAATTCTACTTACCAATTTAAAACTACTAATAAATATATGGACAAACTGAAGAAATTGTGAAGCCACATATTTATAACCTGGAACAAAAATAGATACAATTAATTGAAATAAAATGTTACTAAATATTTCAATGCACCTGTCACTAGTAAATCATTTTTTATATAAAAAAAAACAATACACATCCATTTCCCGGCAAAATCAAGATACGTCAACTCTAGTCAGGTTTTTCAAGGCTTCGCAGACTTATAATCCGCAAGACACAGTATAACTACTACCAGGTAACTTCTATTAATAATTATTAGACTAAAACACTGGCAGCATTACCATTTTAGATGAACTTTATTTTTCATAAATATATATTTTTTTTATTATTATTACAAAATATTACAATATTAGAAGTTTATCAATTATTATTGACATTGCAGTGACTAAAATTTACATATGTAGGTACATATTTACGCTTTAAAAAAGTAGATTAAAAAATGTAATATCCCAGTGATTTAAGTGGTATCAAATTTATTTAGTAGTTGTCCCAGTGCAACAACAAAATACTACTTCTATAACAACGAACGTGTTTTAAATAAAATGAATAAATTAATTATACATCGTTAAGCAGGTATTTATTATTCAAACACATTATTTTCTTGTACCAAAACAGGACAATATATTGCTGCTTGCTAAGAATATAAGAATAAAAAAAATATGTAATAATATGTATATTTAATATATAAGAATTATAAATATACCAAATTATTATTGTACGTCAATTACTTTTGTGTGTTGATAACTTGGACGTAAGTGATATGAATTAAAAAAATCATCTCGTAGCTTACTGGTTGACGTGGAGACTTTCTTTTATCGAATATATTTTATAAAACTATTTCCTAATATTTTAATAACATTTCAAAACATGATAAATATAACGATAACTAACACTGGTCACTTTCTTCAAATGTTCGATATTCGAAGAGCAAACTTTATTTCCGATCGTGAAACAAAAACAATAAAAAAACAAAAGATTTTAAACATAGAACACAACCGCTTCGCTGTACAAATGCAGATCAATAAAACATGGGCAACAAACAAATATATGACTGGTCTAAAAGCACTTGAATTAGAATTGATAAGATAACAATTGATCATTCGTAAAAACACCTACCTAAAACACTAACACTCCTCGCCCACTCCGTGGCGCGAATGCCAATGCCATGAGGAATATTATGAGGATCGTGAGGTCATAAGCACAACCGCAACAAGGTATAAACAAAATATATCCAGCCTAATTATCGGACTGAACTGATTCAAAAACAGATTTGAGGATTAAACAAATCAAAAATCGTAAAATAATATGTTTATCTTTTCTCCAATATTATCTGTATCATTAAATATATTTCAACAAAGGTTGCTTTTAATATTTTTTTTGTCGATTCATCGATTCTTTGCAACCGGGATATAATGGCACCCATAATTTACCATATTCTTGCCGAATAAAACCAAACGAAAAAAACTATTGAAATGCAAACACATCATCCAAATACGAGTACGATAAACAAATGCGTGCTGAAATGTTAGTTATTTTTGCTATATTATTTTTTGATAGTAGCTATCCAAGATTCCGACATGCCATATATTCATTAAGATGCAAATAGATACATATATCGAGCTATTTAACTATCCATTCGGAAATCTGCTATTCTTTGTTAACCCAGAACAAAAATTTCACCATTGGGTTTAAGGAACTTTAACTCCTTTGAAACTGACTTACGGATTTCTGTGAAACTAAACCTGGACTGTGTGAAACTATAACCACCTAGTTGGATGATGTGATGATGAGATTAAACCATAAGATGGCAGATAAGAATATCTTGCTGTATTACGTTAACAAAGGCAAAGAAAATAGATAAGGTATATCTTCCTTCAGTTCAGAAATGGTAAACATTTCGTTTTATAGACATTGAATGTATATAATTTAAAGTACCTAATTGTAAGTTTTATTGCTTTCATTGTCCATATTGCTTATCGATGACCAAATTTTATTAAAATCAGTTGAAAGGTCATAAATGAGACATCGGCATAAATGAGAACTCATGAGCGAATATAGAGGATACACCCTGGAAAAGTAGAATTTGTGCAACATAAAATTCGTCTGGAAATTACAGAATTAAGCAGACAAAGACTTAGTATTTATTTCTCGAGTCTCTATATCCGAATACAGTAAGTTCAAGTAAAATGTTATAAAATTATAAATAATTTAACATTTAACAAATCACATACGCGTTAAATACTGAAACTAAATAAGAATGCTTGTTACATTTCGATTTTTAAGTTACTGCGCCCAACAATTTGAATTAAATTAATAACACATTCGTAGCGCGATGATAATGATAAATAATTTAATATAATTCACAAACATTAAACGAAACAAGCGGATGTCCGTGCAACCCATTCTTGCAATTCCTGTTATGTTCTTGTTTCAGGAACAGGATGGATAAATAATTTATAAATTATTTTTAAAACCACTTTGGTCATCGTTTATTTTCAACGAAATATATATACGTAGGTATATGTAGGTATATATTAGAAGCGATTTTATCAATTAAAAAGAAAAGATATGTTGTTGACGCAGTTTTTTCAGGGCAAGATAAAGTCTCCTTCGTAAATGGATCAGGTAGATAATTTGAGTTATTTGAAAAAAACAGTATTTTTCGCATAAGGATTGTGCAGACCGTTCAAAAATTAATTCAGAAAACATTTTTTAAAGAAATTTATTTTTGAAAGGATTCAAAATCTACCGAACCGAAATTGTTCAAATTAACAGTCTTTAGGGGCCATAGCATCCTATAGAACAATGCTAAGAATATTTCGATCTATCAACTCTTACAAAAGTTTTGAAAGATACACACAAAACTATGTACACACACGCATACATGCACATTAAACATCATACGGAAATCATTGTGAAAATATTAAAATAGCTTCTCAGAACCTGAAATCACGGATGTCTGGTGAAATGATTTTCGAAATTTGAGGTAGACGCATAACTTCCTAATTTATGAACATTTTGAATTTCAATAAGAAAGAAATAATTGAAATTTGCATGTTTAATAAATGCAAATATTTCTCGTTATTGTCACAACACCCGTTCATGTTATTCCAATGACTTTAATAACTCAGCGACGACAACTTACATGTGAAAACTTTATCTGACCATTCTTCGGGCGATTAATAAACTAGATGCCGGTTGTCATATATTTTTTTTAACAATGCTTTTCTTGAACTAGTCTTCAAAAGTTATAACTTGCATGCCAAAAAGAGAAAGAAGGAAGTCACCTAACCAAATCTAAGTCTGGCAGAACGGATTTATGCGCACACAAAAATTGCGTGTATGTATATCTAAATAATATATTAGTCTTCTTATTTATATATATTTGTCTTATTTGCGATATATTAGTCTTATGTACGTATTCACGCGAGAACTCTAACGGGGTAGGTTATGAGTACAAAGTGTCCAATATCTACAAGGTTT
>DWME01002424.1:0-20928 GCA_018244795.1 Parelbella ahira ahira | reverse complement strand
CAAATGCAGACTCCGTGCTACTAGTAGGAATTTCAAGTTAGAAAACCCAATGATACTCTTCGCGATCAGGGGATCTAAGCCAAGACCACTAAATAAGTTGTCACGCTTGTAAGATTACAATGGAGCTCGTCTACCGAGACAAGCTAGGACTGTAATTAGAAAGGTAATTAGAAGTCAATATTAGGACGCTGAAGCTATTATTTTAAGAGCTGTAATTATATACGAGTATATTCCTAAAAATAATAAATCTTTAATAGTACTAAGCCATGATTCACTGTCATTGATATCCATGGAATATTCCAAATATACTACACTGTCTCCGTCGCGCAGTTATTTATATTCTGGCTGTAGCAATAAATCAAGTAAATTATCGATTGTACTTAGTTAATATTTCTAGAACGTCTCATTAACTGTCCGATATATAGTAATTAATAGCTTTACAAGTAAAAGGAACTCTCGGCTATAGCGCACTTTATTTCGCTATATGTAATATTTCATTGACTTCGATGCTCTTAGTCATGTAATACCAATGTATTTCGAATAACAAACTTATTGCAAAATATATAAACAAATAATTATTCTCTACTAAAGCGTTCTGCTTTTTTAAAACGACATAACTAAATACAATTTATTTTTTTCTTCTAAATATATGAATATCATTTACAACAAAGACTATGTAAAAAATGGACTGTATGTCGTTCGTTTGCAGTTGCCAGCGATTGGCGCCAAATTCATGTTCATCGCGGGATTGTTTGTCGCTGGCGCCTGCAACGTTCTGTTCGGGTAAGATACCATTAGTCCCCTGTATACTAATTACACTATCAGCATACATATTACACTTACTCAGATAATGTACATGTACTTACATTACTGATATATTTTTGGCAACATATCTTGATTACTTTCTGTCTTTTTTTATTTTTCCCTCTACCACTCCTTCATAGTCTTTATTCAAATGCCATGCACTTGTCTGCTATCTTTCAACCCGCACTTGGCCAGTATGATAGATACACTATGGTTTTAATCCTTCTGTTTCGGAGAGTCGAAAATGTCTAACAGTGGGATGATAAGCAAGTTGATGATAATGATGTTGACGTATTTGTCTAATATTGATATACTTTGCACACACACCACCATTCTCCTCTGTTTCTTTCATCTCCTTCCCTTCTAGTGCTTCTCCGACGACTGAATATTGGCTGTTATATCCACATATTGTCCTTGTCCACTTTACTCCTTTATATCATTTATCTTTTTCAGAACTTTGGTACTCATAGATAACACAACAACATTCACGACGTTGTGCTTCATGGTGCGAGGGATGGAGGCGCTGGGCGCCAGCGCGTATTCCACTGCCAGCTACGTATTCGTGGTGAACGCTTTCCCAGACTCCATAGGCTCAGTGCTAGGAATACTGGAGACCTTCGTCGGGTTGGGCATGTCTGTTGGGCCTGCGATTGGCGGTCTATTGTATTCGGTATGTCTTAGCAGAAGAGACTGAACTCTTTTTAGGTGCCCTATAATGTATTGAGAACGAGAAACTTAAGTTTGAAACTGCTACTTCAGTTCCAGAATGGAACGTCACGAAAGTTCTGATTCATAGAGTATTAGTAAACTTTAGATAACACATGCTGCAGATTAGAATACATGCTAAATCATAAAATATTGAAAGTCAGCGATACAACCTTTCGCAAAATAAAATGTATTAATTAACTTAATTCAGAAGAATATTGATTGTCTAGCAAATCAATTACCATAACGTTACATTTATCATAACATACATTACATTCAAAGTAGAAGGCTCTCTGCTCTCGACTTCCAGAAAAGCGTCCAATGTCAGGTGACATTGATTATTTATCTACCGAAGCTTATATATATTTAAATAGGTATCTATATCAAAAAATTGGACACTCTTGGACCAAAAATTGATTGGATGGACGACGACGACGGAAATTAAACTCAAATATTTGATCAATAAAATTTCAACAAAAACATCAATTTATTCTATATCGACGTTTTAACGGTTATTACTATTAAAATATTTAAATATGTGAATGTTCCAGCCAGATCGGGGGATTTGGCCTTCCATTTTACAGTCTGGGCGTGGTGATGGTATTGACGGTGCCCATAAACTTCTTCTTGCTCACTGATTGTGGAGGTAGGCATATATGTATATGCATTTTTAAAACAACTTATAAGTCAAAAATAACTAAATAAAATTACTAGTAATATTGACATCAAAAAATAATTCTAAATCTTTGCTAATTTAATTCTAAATCTTAGCGTTCTGTTGCTACTTTCTAGAAGGTTCCATATACGAGTAGGTAATAGTTAAAAGCATTTAGTACGTGGAATAGTCATTTCTATTTAAAATATTGAAAATATTGTTAATGCCAATATTATCTGCTTAAACGCAAAAAACCATTATACCAGACTATGGCCATAACCCTGTTCATATTGAGACAAACCCGTGTCTTGCAGTACAAAGATAAAGGGTTAATTATGATGATGATGATTGTATAGGTATGCTAAATATGTTTTTATTTTTTAGAATACGTGTCTGGTTCAAAAACAGCGTCTATCCTCCGGCTCTTCAAGATCCCCTCGATTGTCATCACAGGACTCGTCATAGTCATCGTGTCAAACACTTGGGCGTTCCTTGATCCCACACTGGAACCTCACCTGAGGCAGTTCGATCTCTCCACGAAACAGATCGGCCTGATCTTTCTGCTCTTCTCCAGTCTCTATGGGATTTTCAGTCCGATTTGGGGATGGGTCGCTGACAGGTCAGTTGCAAGAAGTATGTATGTAAATGTATATGTAATCATTTGATCCATATAATACCTTTCTGTTGTTTTTTCGAATCTGATTTATACAGCTTTAGATGTTGTTGCTATGCCCTTAGTTCTACTGATATTTGTTCACAACGTTAATGCTAAGATAAGAGAAGTAGAAGAAACATTTCCGATGTTTGCGTTATCAAATTGTATTATATTTAGTTGTACGAACTTAATTAATTAACACCAACGATCATCAAACAAGAAAACGTGATCTTTCTTTAACCGCTGGCTTTCGTTGCTCCTTTAAAGATATGATTTCAGTTAAGTCTAATTCATTGCACGTATTCGTACTTTAAATCGATCGATTGCGTTTGAGATAATATTAGATATTGAATATTCTATACTCGAAAAACCAATGATCACCAAACTATGCAACATTAAAGACCCACACAAAAGATAATTTCAGAAATATTCAAAATGCATTAATAATATTATTAACCTGCGTAGATTTACGATAAATACAAATAACAATACAGTAAATAGTATACTGCCTCGTTAGTCGAGCGGTTGCAAGCGCGACTACCGTTCGGGAGGTCCTGGGTTCAAATCCCGGTTCGGGTGCTATTGGATTATTCTAATTTAGAATTTCTAGTACTGACTCGGAGTCTGGAACTGTGCCCGGTGTGTGGCAATAGGCTCACCACCTATTCCATGGGACGTAAACGTAACTGGTAAAACATGGCAGTGTACTACACTCCTCTGCCTAGCTGTTCGGGGATTACAGGCGTGATGTTACGTTTTTTCAATACAGTAAAATCATTTGACAAAATAAATATAATCATAATTATTATATTACAGGGTACACAATCACTGGTGCATGATGGTGTGGGGGCTTTTTCTCTCCACCATTGGACTGTTACTACTGGGGCCCTGTCCTTTCATACCAGGTCTTACCAAGTAAGTTTAATTAAGCATAATAAAAAGGTTTGTTATTCTTCAACAACTTTAACAATAGCACTTTACAGTTTTTTAATAAGGATTTATTAAAATATGATTTAGGCCAAGTGGGAAGACTATTATTGACTGCAAATTTATGATAAATGGTGAAACGTGGGAATGTATTAAACTCTTGTCTAACCCTTCGGGGATTACAGGGTGCTGTTATTTTTTTATGATGGTAACTCGGCGACAACCTAATATGCTCTTCGAAACAACTGGTACTAAGCTACTGCCCATAATTGTGTTATATTTAGACTGTGGCGAAAAGAAAAATGATATGAGGGTTGTAGATGATTTTGTATCACATATTGAATTTTCTATTATGTTTATTCCTCTCCAGGGACCTCTGGCTGGATCTCATCGCGCTCTCTATTCTAGGAATGTCTGTTGCATTGACTCTTTTGCCTACATTTCAGGGTGTACTTACCAGTTCTATGTAAGTTCCTACAATTTTTTTCATAAATTCTAGTCCAAGCACATTCTGTAAAGTTGTAAGAATTACTTATCTAGATTCTGTCATTTTAAAATACTCTAAATCTATAATATATAATTATATATCGTGCAGCGGCGGGCTATTTAAATTTGACAAAAAAAAATCGATCTATTCGACATAACTTTCATCGTTAAATTTCCAAGATTTTCACCGAAAATTTGCAGAGTATTTTACTTACACCATATATTCAAAACATGAGCATACCAGCCGCGCATAACTTAATATATTTGTAACAACGAAGCAACGCCATTTGTAACACGAAAACAGTACTACCGGGAACTCATAACTCTCAGAAACATAAGCGGCTGTAATCAGTACATTCTGTTTGTGTTACAGCCAATATGTATGTAAACAAATGATACATTCACACACCAAGATACAAGTGAGCAAGTTGATACAATAATCTGCCATTGAAAATGAATTACCGCTGTGATATTTTACATTGATATTAAATAGCAACTTTTTTTCCTTTGATGATTTATTTATCAGTTTCAATCTCAACGAATCGGTATCCATCTGCTTCCCATAAGCCTTATTTTGAAATTAAAAATATTGAAACATTTTTAGTTACGAAGGCGGCTGTCCAGAAGCATTAGCGACTTACAGTGCAGTAGCCGGAGTCTGGTCGTGTTGCTATTCGCTAGGCGAAGTCCTAGGCCCAGCGCTGGGCGGCGCTCTCGCGCAAAGATATGGCTTTCCACTTTGCGCTACCCTCTGCGCTGTAGCATGTTTCACGATGGTTAGTAAAGAGTTCACACTGTCCGTAAAAAACATACTGTCGTTTTACAAATATTTATTACAATATTGTAAAATCACAGTGAGCGTCTAAAATGTTCTTTAAGGGATGTAAAGCTTACCAACCCTCACTTGGCCAGCGTGACAGAAAGCCAAAACCGTTCTCCTTCTGAAAGAAAGACATGTAGCCAGCAGTGGAATAATGAAAGGCTTGATAATATAAAAATACTTAAAATATAAATTAGTTTTTTTTCGTAGATGCACTTTTTCTTCATATGTCGCTAGATAACGAGAGTCGATTTATTAATACATACTTATAATTTTACAGGCGATAGTGACATTAACATTTTTCTCGTTACGAGAATCCTCGAAGTGGGTGCAGATCGGCGGGTCGGTGTCGGAGTCCATACCGTACACCGACACCACCTGGAACAGCAACTGCTTCTGCCGGGCGCACAGCGCGCCCGAGAGCAAACTGGCTGACAACTCACCTATCATTACTCCGTGCTCTTGTGCGTCCAGAAACGGTACAGGCACTTTTATTTTCATTGTCCAAAAAGCATATCGGTCTGTAGCGACAGGGAGATTTGGCACTCCGAGCTCTCTGCCTAAACCGAAAGGGATTTGGCTTGACTATATAATATTAAAATCATCACTATTTCATAAATTCTTTGTATTACTGAGCGCATTTTGATATTTTTTCTATCATTTTGAATTACTCTATCGTTCCTTTCCAGGTTATTATTCGTATGGTGCAACACAAAAACCATATTGCCTCAATCACAACAAAAAGAAAAAAAGCGGTTCTACCAGTGTAGCTGAAATCGTTGCGTACATTTTGAAATTCCAATTTCTAACAAATACGTACGTCAAAATAAGAAGGAAGCTTAATAAATTGAACAAAGACAAAACAGTCGGTAATAATGATGAGCTATATCAAGATTATTTACGAAATGAAAACGTCAAGGACCCCGATATTTCGAACGTGGGCCAAGATCAAAGAGAAAACAGTCGTAGTATTATTATAAATAATAATACTATCTCTAAAAATGGCTCCGACCCCACCGAAGAAGAATCCAATTATTGTACATATTTAGAAAACGCTATTTTTGGGAGTCCCATTGTCATGGAAAATGTGAATAGCGAAAATCTAATTGTGAAAAGGAACAATACTGGATTAATATCGAAGCTGGCTCCCGAGGAGAACACGAATCGCTCCACTAATGAGATTATTAAAAACAATTTGCAGAAAGTCCATTTTTACGAACAAAATGCCGGATGTGCCGGATCTTTAGAAGATATTTTTGTAAGATTTCCTTTTAAAGCTCTTTCAGTTGTAACTTTAATTACAATTGTATCGGTGTACGTACGTTTGAACAATGTGCACGGAAAAAAAATACCAGCGAAAGTAATTTTATATCAACTCTACAAATTTTAATGTTCTTTTTGCGACAATTTGAATTAACTATAAGCTATTACTTAAGTTTTTTTTATAATATCGTAGCCTACAAACATTTAAAATACGTCTATTTTCCAGGATGGCTGTGACTGTCGAGACGGTGTCACTTATGTTAGAGGTACATTAACAGTGTCGTCTGCCGGAGCGTGTGAAGTATAAAAACAATTGTTAGACATGATTACTTTTATTTGGCTAATGCTTAGATTTAATTATTATTACAAACATTTTAATTAATAACCTTTTAATTACATTAACAGCTTTTATTAAACCCCCCCCCCCTGCATCTTTCATTAAGTAACTCTAAATGCACAAGGGTGACAGAAAGAGGAAATGAGTCAAGGATTGGTGTAAGAGTAACGGAAATGGAAGTATGTACCTATATATGTAGTTAAAGAATAGAGCAACCTCTGCGTCCCGCCCCTATTTCAGACAACGATATTCGTTCGTTTCACTCTATCTTGGACAAGGAGTCTCCTTGCGATTATTGTAACAACCTACATACTTGCTTTGTTCTCCTGGTCAAAGCGACCTCCGTTGACGGTTTGGTGACGTTGTCACTGTAACGTCATTGGACGGAAGTCCCCACAGAATGATGTCCTGTTGTTCATATTCGTAGTGTGTCTGTAGGGAGGCGATGCGTACTATTATACAATTTTCCGTAGCTAATAAGTCGCTGTGATTTTTTTACCAGGGAAACATACAATAACGGACGTTTTGAAGAAATTCGTTCAATAACAAAATGTCAGACTGTATTATAACGATGACAGATTAAATACATTTGTACATATTAACGTAAATATATTAAACACCTGTTTTAAGATAAACATAAGTACAGTACGACTTTAACTAAATCGTGAGCTACAATTACACATATTGGGAATTTTAAAAGTGATTAAAATTATAAAGTCACGAGTAATCTGTATAAAATAGTTTTGTATATATAAATCTTAATACAGAAAACAACATTATTTTGCTATTCTAGAATACCTTGAGAGAAACATAAATATACTGCAGTATTCTTCCTCTGAATGTAAGAAATCTAAATCACTATTCGGCTAAACCATTCGTGAAAATGACACTTGATGGCGAAACGACATCAGCGACATTGACAAGAAATACTGAATGAAAGAACCCCGCGACCACCAGGCGCTCATGAATACAAAGAGGTTTGCTGACATTTTTGCGACTATTTCAAGATTTTCTCAACATACGTGAAATACTTTAATATAAAATACTATCTTATACATATGCGTGTGACGTAACATCACGCCTGTTATCCCCGAAGGGTAGGCAGAGCAGTGTTATACACTCTCACATTTCACCAGTTACGTTTAAGTCCCATGGAATAGGTGATTGAGCCTATTGCCATACACCGGGCACAGATCCAGACTTCGAGTGACTACTATAAATTCTAAAATACTGCCCGACTCGGGATATGAACCCAGGACCTCTCGATCGGCAGTCGCGCTTACATTCACTCACGACGTAATATTATTTTAAACCTTTCAAATCGTATTTACTAGATATGAGTAGGCTAGACAATATTTCTTTCTTTGTCACACTCAATAAAATACATTCACTCCGACATTGCTTACCGCGTAGGGTGCAGGGAGGACAACGATAAGGGGATGAGGGAAATCGAAGAGAGGACAACCTCCTACAGCAACTGTCTCTGTCTAACAATTTAATCAATATCCCGGAAATCATGTTCTCCTAGTACATTCTACTTTGAAACACAATTTCGCATGGAGCTTTTTAACATGACTAGGTAATGGAGCGGTTGCGTTGTCGTACACATGAACAAACATTATTATTACCTGAAAATATAAGAAATGTCCGTCATGAAAGAATTATAATATGTAGACATATGATGTTTGGACTTTTCCTATACTGTTATTATTCGGAGTAGGTATTTCAGGCCTAATCGTATTAACATTTAAAACGTATTACAACTTCTAAATGTGAAATTTGAAAAATAACGCAAGCAATATATAACATTAAGTTAACTCTGTACAGAATATTTTTAGTAGTCGCTGCGTTATAGTTCGTTTTCAAATGATGTCAATAAGTAATTTGATCACCTGCGCATAATGTAGATACGATCCCGTCCGCTCATCAATCGATTGCGATTAATTAAACTGTTCTCATTTATGATTGTGAATCACGCTGGAAAACGTAAACCGAGAGCGACCGTTGGCGTGGTCACATCGAACTATACCTTGCCAATAGGGCGTACACGGTACTGCAGAAATGAGGCGACTGTTAATTTTGTGCGTTATTGCTGCTGTATCAGCTGATAAATCCAAAAAGAACGAAACAAAATGTGAAGACGTGCTGGTTAACAACAAATTGCATCGTAAGGAAATTTTGGGTATGGGTTTAAATCGTCCATACCAGTTGTCGTACGATCAAAGTGAGCATCGAGTGTATTTCAGCTATAACATCGGGAAGGACGATGAAGACTCTTTTGAAATCGGCTATTTAATAAAAGGCCATCATGAACACCGGGTCATGAAGTCAGTGCAGAACGGTTTCGCGACTGCAATTGACAATAAAAACGGAATCCTATACATCGGCGCTAGCAAAGGTATTTACAAAAAGCACCTCAAAGTCAACGGAAGCGAAGTGGAACATTTGATAAGCAAACACGATATATGGGACATATTTTTTAAAGACCACCTATACTTTATCACATATCCAATGCAATATCTGTATAAGTTGGCTATTGAGGAAAAAGGAAACAGTACCGCCAAACGCGTGGGACACATTCACGAGAAAATATATCAGTTTGCTATGGATGGCGACAATGATATTTATATTACAAATGACACCGGTTTATTTAGAATAAAAAGTGGCACAAATGACAGGCTTTGGTACGACGGACCAACTGTTTTTAGGGCCATAGAAATTAACAGCAAGGGCGAAGCACATTTTAGTGCTCAGAATGCTATTTACGTCGCAAACAAGAGCAATAATACTTTGGAAAAAATTGCCCATATTAAAAATCTCTTCGGAATAACTTTCGATCATGAAGACAATATTATTTATTCAGATCCTCATGAAATAGTTAAGTTACTACCGGAACCTTGCAAGTAAAATGTCTGTCCTATCGTTTTATTTAAATGTACAGTACACCATACATTTACGAATAACATGTTTTAAGACACATTATATTTCTAATGCCGCCAATTGGGTCTTATTGTTTATATCCTCTTAGTTATTTACACAGTATATAAATATATAACATTTTTTAAATTCACAGATCATACGATTACACATGTTAATGTATCCATTTTTTATTTTTAAGTCGGATCTTTAGATATTTTTTTATTATTACTTGACTATGATGGATATCATAAACAATATTTGTTCATTAAGTTAAAGTTATAATATACTTACTAAGAAAATTAAACATCATTCAACATGTTTAATTTACCTTTTTTATCAAAAATTATGAATTTTATTTAAAATATATATAGGTAGGTATATGTAAAAGGCTTTTTTTAAACTATAACCTTTATCTTTACTTCACAAACGAAAATATTAATATGTAAATGAGTGTTTTAAATGCGAATTGTCATAGATATCGCCACGTATTCCTTCTGACTTAACTGGTGAAACGTGGGAGAGTACTACACTCCTCTGCCTACCCCTTCGGGGATTATAGGCATGATTTACGTTCAAAGATATTTTCCGAAAATGATATTTTAGAATACATGTGTGTTACATTATCACTAATTATTTAGCGTGCAGAAGCAGCTTCTATATCTCGTGATCCTACAAGTCTACTTTCGTTGTTAAGACGCAAGAATGAATAAAATGTCATATAAAACACATAATATACTTCTTTTACTATATCCATCTCAGTACAATGACTCTTGCCACTTGTTTGTTACTGCAAATAAATAAATACAATACGAATATTCGGTCACATAATGCGCAAAACACGCGCGAAAGTTGAGTAGAGTAGGTAACTCCATATTAATCGCACCGAACGAAACAGATAATGCGTCGGATGTCGCTGTTATCAATCCGACAATTGCAAAACAACAGCTGCTATTATGTTTTCGCGTTACCCAATATTAGCGAAGTACGAGTACATTAGGCAGTCTGATTATATTATGATGTGAATATTAGCCAAGAATAGCCTTTCGAATTACGAGAGAGTTCGAACAGATAGCGCGGGCTCTTGGGGTGTTTTTGACAGTAGACATGTATTACGTAGGAACTGGGAGATGTATTGCTATAATTTGTGTAATATTAGCCCTGTCTGCCTGCTCAGCTTGGTACACGTTTCGATGAGATGGATGCGCCATTGTATGTGAAATATTTTTAAAAGGATCAAGTCAAAACAATATCTGTGCTAATCTTTTATTCATATTAAAGTTACAACGTGTTATAAATAGGTAAATAAATTTAAAAAAATACAATATTATTCTGACATTACACAGTAAATCTTAAGAAATACACTGCATACTTATTAAAGTTTCCATATTTTACCTTCGCATTTTAACAGCAAACTACAAAATTACAATAATTCTTTCTTTATGTAACGACACGTCAAA
The DNA here is from genome assembly GCA_018244795.1 of Parelbella ahira ahira. NCBI lineage: Eukaryota > Metazoa > Arthropoda > Insecta > Lepidoptera > Hesperiidae > Parelbella > Parelbella ahira. The sequence continues at coordinate 9,900 of DWME01002424.1, read as the reverse complement.
TAGCTACCAGTCAACATGGCGTCATGCTATAGAAACCCATTTAGCCAAGTCGCGCCAGGCAAGCCACCACGCCCGCTACATAAACGAATCGTGCCAATAACTCCACCTTACCCTTTATGTGGACGTAGCAGAAATAAAATCTTATAAATAAGCATTGCAGACGAATTATGACGTCACCAAAAATTTGGAACTTTGAATTTTTCTAAAAACTGCTACTCTTTTAAAAAAATTACCTAGTAATATACTAAACAAAACACTAATTTATTTTCATATTTTCTTTTTTTATTAGGTACTTGCTAACGGTTATCGGCAGCAATTTTTAAGGCAATTTGTGGCCCCTTTAAAGTATTTCATAAATGCAGTATTAATTGATGTCACATTAAACAGAGCGTTACTGTATTTCTTTGGTAATCTTTATTTTAATCTTAAAAATAACAAAAATGGCACAATTATGATATTATTAATGTAATACTTTGGTTGCAACTATTTTTACTTTCTGCTGCTAGGTAAGCACATACCTATGGACATACCTACTCGTATTTCAAAAAGGTTTAACAATTGCTATATGACGATAACATTCTGAGCCCATTGCTTAATCTACTTTCCAAAATACAGATACGCACGGATCACTCGTCCACCAACAGACCGTCCCTAATGATGTTTCATCATCATCACCATCGTGATGGCTACGGGTCCTCTCTCAGGAACAGAAGTGTTGAGGCCGTAGTATGTTGTACCATTTTATGTCGTTGCACATTTCAAAGTCGTTTATAACCTGCAGGAGGAGTAACCTGCAATCCTGAGATTGGGCCCCACGACTACGAACACAGCTTAGCACATAATACTTTATAGAATTATATAACAATATATAGATTTATATAATACTCTACGGTAACCCTAGTCGTATCTATGTTTGTCACACTCTCGTCAAGTTGTTGCGTTGTGGTTAATGTATTTATAATATGTACAAGTCATTGTATTTCGTGATTTAAATGAATTATTTTAAAAATATTAAAATGGAATGAATGTCGCAATATTTTCTTGCTTTTCGTAAAAAAAATTGCGTAAACACAAAATCATTGAATATGGGAACGGAGCTTATGATTAATGTGATATAAATAATAAGGCAACTATCGACAGTCCTGAGATCAGTCTCAATAAAATTAAGAGAAATTAAATGCCTTCTGTTATGTATTTACATAGTACAAATATTGTCGTTTTCGTTATTTCGTATTAAACAGATGTAGGTATATCGTTAACAATGTTGTAGAGTATCTTTCAACGTAAGAAATCCAGTATGAACAATAATAAAATCTTGCAAAAGCATTTAGGTAAACTAACACATAGTATTCCTAACAAGAATATGACTATCATGTTATAGTGGCTAAAATAATTATATTTGAAATAATTTTTATCGATATGTTTACCTTTTTTTGCAGAAAATTTACTGTTCTTCTAGAACATTCGACCGAACTTCTTAAGACTCGCTCAATCGCTACTATAACTTGTAATATTTAGTTTAACTAGATTATTTATATCAACTGTCCATGTTTACGAGCTGATCGCATACGCCAACATACACGTAATGATTGAGAGCATTATACTGTAGATATGTTTTCCCGCGCTGTTTCCACACACCATTCGTCTTGAAGCTATGGACAACTTTTTGATCTGGAGCATTGAGTGGACGGCATCTATCTCCCATCTCGCCAGCATCCCCGGCTCGCGAGAGAAGAGAACGGAGTAGAGTTCAGCTGGAGTTGTGCTGGTGGCTTCTTGACAGAAACTAAGGACTAGATGGTCATTAACCGCTTTCAAGACTTGCACTGTGCCGTGGAAATGCCGGTACGAGGGCCGGCTCGTCAATGTACCTTTTAACAAAATTTATCTTTAACATGATATTATTAGAGCGTGGAATCAAACTTCTCATTCTGAAAGAAGACATGTATCCGACGACAAACGACAGAAGGGTGGATGATGATTATGATAATATGGTACGCTGAAATTGTGAAGTTGGCAAATGGGTTCTCAGAACGTCGTGATGAGTTATAAATTTAAAATAATACTCATGTTTGCTTGAAAATCTCTAATACAGTTGACGTACGAAATTTTCTACGAACGTACGAACGAGAAGACGTTCGAACATTTCTATCTAAAAACTGTGGCTATATAATAATAACAATAATGGTTATTTTAAGATATGACGTACAACGATCTGATCCCAAAGAAGGCTGAGCCTGTAGTACGGTCACCCGATGGATATTAAACTATATAGATACGTATATAATAGATATTACCACATCTACTTATATAAACGCATTGTTTACACTTACATACAAAACCACTTTAACAAATCATGCAAATATCCCTGACGGATGAGAATCGAACCCACGACCTCCAGGTTCAGCATTTAACGTCACTAACCACTGAACTAACGGACCAGTCAAAGGTCGAATAATGTGAAATTAGTTACCGTTCTGTCCGCCGCTGGCCTGCCAGTAGCCGGCCGACTCGTTCCGGAAGAACAGCGCGTACTCGATGGTTTGCCCGCCCTCGTCCCACAGCAGGCGCAGGTAGCGGTGCTGCTGCCGAAACCTCGCGGTCAGGTGCTGCACGTGGTAGTCCTGGTTTTCAGTGGACGGCTGGAAAAAAGTTCATTATCGTAATATCTAAAACGGGATATTCTGGCGCCTAACACAAAAGCTATCCGGCAGATTAATAAATGTAACAATATTTAAATTATTTAAAATTTCATAATACCTACCTAAATAGTCAGTGCAACCTGTTAAAGTTTCTGTATATAATCTACAGTAAACATCGAACAAACAATCACTCTGAGTTAGTATTTGATTCATCGCGGACGTTCCTTAACATACATAGGTATATCTCTAGTATTTTAACTACAGTTGCGTAGTATAGCCGAGTTTCCTGGGCATTTAAACATCTATTGGTCCAATTATATCTCAATTGGAGACCACAGTTGTGTGAGGACGGCATAAATGTATGCGAAAATAAGCTTACTGTGATTATACGAGTATTTATGAAGAGACCTAGCCGTCTCTCGCTGTTTGTTTTTCAATAACAGTAGGCTCGCCTTCCACTGCCATCTTACTGGTTGGTAAGCGAGATGTAATCTAGAATCATTACATGATTACTAGACTTTTTGTATTTATTTCATTAATTTCTTTTTTACAAGTAGGTACAATGATTATGCTACACTTACTCATAAAGGTCCCTGATATGTATCGACAGAACTTCACTTCATGTTTATCCGCATTTACTAAGATCCTATCTACTAATTGCAAATACATATGTATGGTGGAAGTAATTTACATATAAATTCTACAGTTAATTTACTTGGAACTTTTATTTTTAAACAAATCTGACACATGTTTCGTTGTGCTTTTTGGTTTTGAAAACAGTATTTAGGCTTCAAATACCCTCAGTTGAAGCTGTTAATTTTTTAAACCTTGGACTTTATAAACTTTAAGGATGTTGCGGAAACTACGAAAGTGTACGTAAAATTATAATTAGAGCACCAGCTGATGAATTTTACAAATAAGAATTCCTTCCACAAAAATAGAATTAAAGTGAAGATTTATTCGTTAGATTTCTTATACCGAGACAAAACTCCTACATACATGGGCATTTCGTACTCACAAGTGCATTATCGTATAATAGGTACTGCAATGATTACCACCTTATTACCGTCATTAAAACTACATCCGGCTGCTTACTACGATCTCGAAAAGCCCTGCAATTAACATTAAGAGTTTTCACAGGATCATTGTAGATAAATGGGTCAGCCATATTGACCTCCTGGTCTTGCCAGCGTGACTCAACTCTCGTAGGGGTAAACACTCGGGGTCAAGTCACAGGTCGCAATGATTAAACTCGGAAATTAGTTATGCATGGCTTTGATCCTAACTGATTGTGATATTTAGGAAGAACGTACAATAGTGACCGGTCGTCTAATTAAGCTCCTTCGTAATTGTGACTTAATGCTCGCGAGGGTCGCGCTGCCAATTTCGCAAATGACTTGCTAGTTCCTTTGTCATTTAACGCTACTATAACTCTCTGAACTTAACTAAGCACCTCGCTATGATAACCTTATAGCGATGTAGTCACTACCTAAAAACTAAAAAGCATAAATTATTTTGTTCAATTTTGTCTGGTTTCTTTGATTTATAAGAGTATTAAAACATGACGACAGCTAAGTCACTGTTCGAACTAGGCCAATCCAGATGGCTGGAGGAAATCACATTCGTCACAAGTGCCACGATGATTTCTGCGTCTTATAATTATTAGTAGTTACATCCTCAGTATTTGCTTTATTTACTTTGATGAATAAAACAATAAAAAGTAACTTGTACCATATGCATTCATTGTATCGTTATCGCTTTAGGAAAAAACAATCGTAATAGTTTATTAGTATGTGACAACGTACACAGACTAAATTTATATAAATAAATTCTGACTAATGTTTGTAGATAAATACTGGCTTAACTTGATTCCATTTGTGGTATATTATTATTGCTGAACTATTCGTATTTCTGCATAATTGCTGCTATTACTTACTTGCCATTACTGAATAATTTCGAAAGTAATTTACGAAAAAAATGTTTTAGAGTATAATGTCTGTGTGTAGAGTGACCACATAGATTAACATGCTACATTAGTCGTAAAAAAATATTTTAATTTTATAATAGTGTTTTAATTGTGTCATAAAATTCAATAACAATTTTCTCGGCCAGTGGTAACATGACATGGCTTGCGATTGGCACGTACCTAAGGGGGAAGCCCCTGCAAATTGAATTTAAATGGTTATCAGCCGCGAGAAGGAAATGCAGAACGGCGGAAGAGAGATGTTTCCACCGGATGACGTGATGATCGGGAACCAACCTGTCGCCCCAGCGGGTGCTTTAAACCTTTGCCAATAATCACATTAAATGATTACGACATCATTTTGATTGATCCAACTAAAATAACGTAACATTACGCTTGTAATCCCCAAAGGGGTCGGCAGAGGGGTTTAATACACCCCCACGTTTCACCAGTTACGTTTAAGTCCCATGGAATATGTGCTAAGCCTATTGCCACACACCGAGCACAGATCCAGACTCCAAGTCACTACAAGAAATTCTAAAGTAGTAAAAACCAATAGTCCCCGACTCGGGATGTGAACCCGGGACCTCCCGTTCAGCAATCGCGCTTGCAAACGTTCGACCAACTAGGCAGTCCAACTAATTATTTCAATAACGATTTTCTATGAGGTATGCTCTGTATTGTCACGTAGTAAAAGACCGGACGGGAGGATTTCAATAAAAATAATAATCCATTTTACATGACAACGACAACAGCTACAGTATATAACAACAAAGAAATGTAAATAAACTAGCCACGTTGACTTTGACCTACTAACGACATATATTATTATGATGTTTGTGCGAAACTAAGTATTACAACTTAACGAAATTGGAAAAAAACTTGTTACACGTGAAATTAATATCATTACTCCATTATAGGCTCTCACATAAGGCACAGGTCTTTCCAAGCAATAGGGAAAACCTGAAGTGCTAAATAACTCCAATGGGGATGATGCGTCACTCAGTGCTCTGTGCCAACCCCGCAAGAGATCAAGCGTGAGGATATAAGAAGATTATTTATTGTTACTAACGGCCCGCGCAGCATGTACTATAGCAGAGCACAATGTACATATGGAGCTCCTGAATAATAGACATGAAATTATAACAACGAACGCCTCAATTGAAGTTATATTACATTCATGCTGTTCGGCGCGGTGGCCACAATTCGATTGCTCGTACAGGAAAAACGTCGTAAGCGACATTTAAATAAACATAAAACTGTGCTGATATATTACATTTAATTTAATCGTAATGTTAGTTTTCATAATTAGAGAGACTAACTATCTGACTAACTAACTATCTGGTTCATGTGGAAATGCCAACAAAATTACCAAAATCGTGTGATGCGACGCTAAGTATCTTTTTATATTACATTGTGTATACCTATTATTTGAAAATACAGAGAGCTGCAACGAAAAAAGTAAATACTAAGGAAGTTCTTAAACATAATTCTACATATATTTCTGTTTCTGTGGCAAAGGCAAATGGAGAATATTATCGTAGGTATTGCCTTTGTCAAGATATTTAAAAAATATATTGAATTTTTTCAATAGGTATTGATATGGCCAAAAAATCTACCGCCTATTGAATTCTACGAGTTACGACGTCTTAACTTTTAAACAGCAATGTTTAGCTAAAGATTTATATATAACTCGCTAAGAGCAGCCTTACGAAGCTACAAGATGCCGCGGTGACGGCGACAGACGCGGAAAGTCGGTGTTACGTGTCATACACAATGTTCATGGATACTCAACAAATATTGTCGGTATTCTTGTTATATAATAAGATCTATTGCCTCCAGTCAAATACTTTACGTTAATAAAATATGTTTGTACAGGTCAGCCGACAGAAAATGCTCATTAGCTTTCCTGGATTTTGTGTCTAGGTAATAGAGTTTTCATAAATAAATATTTTAAAAGATGTGTTTAGTTTCATTATTGTCGTGCGCTTATTAACTAGTATCTAGGTCAAGCTAAAAATAATTTAGGTTCATATTAATACTGTGTTATACGTACTGTATTTTTATCGGGCATGAACAACGAAACTATGTATATTGTTTAAAACGTTAGAGAAAACATTTCAAGTCGAATGCCGTGATTGTGACTATACAACAAATTGTCATTAATTAGGGAACCATATCTGAAATGTGCATGAATGTTCTAAATGTCACTTTTGTGGCAAGGAATACAGGATGTTACTTAAACCCTGATACCAGTATTTAAAAACAATATCAAAACATACTTGATGTGATTTGCAATGATATCGAAAAAGAATAGTTCATCATTTAAAAATTGTATTTGGCAATATCCAAAAATACCTACCCCATACGTGGACGTTGGAATATCATCCCACTCATATATAGTAATCTTGGGACAGCTGTCGTATGACCTTACACCTTCTTCAATCAAGTGTAAGTAGAGTTCCACCGCGTCCCACTTGCCTAATACTTTGGCGATATCTAAATCGTCATAATCATGCTCTCTCTTGCACACAACTGTCGAGTTCGATCTTGTGGAATTGGAGCTTTCGTTTCCAGAAGCCGCCAAAAATAGTAGCAACATCCAAGGTAATCGCAGCACCCAACCTTGGAGTTCCATTTTTAAAGTCCTTATCTTATATTTCCGTATGAAACGCACATGTAATTCAAAACTTTAAACTGTTGTAACAGTAAGTAAATATCGTAATAATTGATTGATTTTCGCGTGGATATCGCGTCCACGTAAATATTGCGCGGTTAGCCGGCCGCCGGCGACTGACAGCGAGCAGCGAAGAGTACGCTTCTGAGTCACTCGGCCTGATGTTATCACACTTGACCCCGCCTTACTATCTCGTAGAGGCTCCTTGCGTCTCATATATATCATGCAGCCCATCATCAACAGTGCTGAGACTACACACTGCTGCTATAACTCTATGTATTGAAGAAGCATATCTATTTATAAATTTATTTTGTGTAAATTTACACTTATCAGTAAATTTCAATGAAGATATTCCATCGTAATCATTTAAATAATAATAATTTGTAAAAATAATTCTTAGCCAATTTCTGTTTAATATCGCAAGTATAATAATTGGACTAATAATAGGTAATAATTGACGTATACCTACTGTAACTATTCCAATCTATTAGCTTCTGTGTTCATACACGGATTTCCAACATCCTGCAGTGTTGTTTATCTAAGTCTAAAAGTTTTTACATTCGTATGCTAATTATAGGCATATGCTGAACAAGTTACCATGTGATATTTTAATATAGTAAATTAATAAATTAGAATGATAACTACAAGCAGGTATATTAATCACAGTTAATGTAGATTACAACATATTATGTTAAAAGATCGTTTCCAAATTTGTTTTTTCAAGAAAAGAGGATTTTAAAATTAATAAAAATATTTAATACTCCAACAGTGGATCGATAAATGGGTGGAGATTATTTGTTTTAAATTCAGTACCAAATTAAAACGTTTATTTTATTCAGTGTGTTTAACCCTGCCGTGTCTGACCAACTGCAGTCTATGCACGCAGTGACGCTAGGCGGTATTCGTCGCAATGATCAAGATCTGAATGAAGAACACTAATTGTCATTGCCACTTGATCGCTCCGCGGCCGGGACGGATGTCGCCATTGATTGCAATTTGAAAAACAATTGAAAATGAAAATCTTCCTTCGCATTATACAAAACAATTGAAAATGAAAATCTTCCTTCGCATTAGAAAATAAAATAATAATAAATAGTATCGAATAATCGACTGCCTCGTTGGTCGAGCGGTTGCAATCGCGACTGCCGATCGGGAGGTCTTGGGTTCAAATCCCGAGTCGGGGATTATTGGATTTTTCTAATTTAGAATTTCTAGTAGTCACTCGGAGTCTTGATCAGCGCCCGGTGTATGGCAATAGGCTCACTACCTATTCCATGGGAATTAATCGTAACTGGTGAAACGTGGAGGTGTAGTACACCCCTCTGCCTACCCCTTCAGGGATTACAGGCGTGATGTAACGTAGTATCGAATAAAATATTGATCAATATTAAGCCGAGCTCAGTGGCATGCTATTGGGGAGCCCTTTGTCCAGCCTTGGGCGGGAAGGCCTGATGACGAGGATAATAATTAGGATGATGACGTTGATGACGATTAGAAGATACACGTACATATTTCTTCTCTGTTTAATTTTAACAGTGTAAAAAAGAGTATCTGGCCGGTGATTTAATTCATATATTTTTATTCTTCGTTCATAACAAGTGGATGTGAGATAGTCACGTAAGTCTATAAATAAATACTTGTGGAGCTGGCAGACACAGCCCTGCTCTTACGTTGGTTTGCCGGCTATTAGCGGGTTCAGCCAATTTTATTTATTACTTTTTCTTTTTGTTTCAAATTCCTAAATTACTCATGAAACTTTTTTCATTTTATTAAATATTTTGATGATGGAAAGGAAAACTTTTGTAGATTTGAATAGGGAAAAATAATTTAAAAATAACGCTTAAAACCGAATTACTCAGAATCCGATCGTAGCCTCACTGCCTACCGAGTTCAACTGTGAATTTAAAACATCCAGTTCGATCGTTTATGACTAATTCAATGACAAATATATGTACATACAAAAAAAATATGCATATATAGATAGGTACTAATAAGTAAAAACTATATTTGTATAAAAGAATGTGGTGCTAGAAATAATTAGTCAAAAAAAATTTATGTTTTCGCGCTACCATACAATACAAATTTCATCCGTCAATTAAATTTTGTTAAACAATTTCGAAAAAAGGCGTTAATACACATATATGTATATTTTTAACAGTATACATAATATGTAGTTAGTAGTTAGTTAGTTATCACCAGATCTATGAACAAAACGATATTTTTTACCGAAAAACTTTCAACCCCCATATTACACGTTCAAAGGTTGAATTTCCCAAAATTCTTTATCATTGCTTGCCTAGGCTATAAAAAAACCTAGTGTGCAATTGTCGTAGTTCAGACATTGGTTGTTTCGGCTTTGCATTAATGGATCACTTTTAATAATAGTAGTGTTGACAGGAGAGAATAAAAAGTAATTACTTAGTTTTTTTATATGAAATCAGAAATTATTATAGTATCATGTGATTTTAGATAAATATTACATTTGAACTTTTTATATATATATATTGGTTTTTTTAATATTATTATTATTATTTCCAAGATTTTTATTTCAAAATTGAATTTTAATTTTAATTTTATTTTAAATTTTTACTAGTTCCTAATAAATGTATAATTTGTAA
>DWME01002423.1:0-20928 GCA_018244795.1 Parelbella ahira ahira | reverse complement strand
CGTCGCTTACTTATGTATACTTATGTGTATTATACACATTGTATCTTAATATTCTCACAAGATTTAACTTTGAGGTAAGATCAAGAACGACCAATAATATGTTAGTAATAGTTTTAATTTATAATAACAGGTTAAGAATGTGGCCTTTGATCTCCAATGTTATCTCAATGGGAATCGGCGTCTCAAGTGGTCAGTGAGTACACTGTGTTCATACAAAAACAAACCCAACACCCATTGCATAAGGTTTAAGGTTCTGGGGCGATAGTACTGCAAAAATATCCGAGATCGGATTGCCGCACTTCTGCGGTTGAATTTGCGGTTGATATTGCCAATATAAAGAACACATAACAAGTATAAAGTGGAAATGTCATCCGCATTTAGGCCAACGTCGACGGAGAACTTTTAAGCACTTGGATATTTAACTTAGCCACTTATTGCCATTTTGTTCATGTCCACATGTATTATAATAGTAACAATATACAACAATATTAAGTTCATTTTGTATTACTCGAATGACTGACTGCTTGTAAATGACGTTACTTATAGTTTACGTCGTAGGTATTTAAAAAATTGTAATGAATGGAATATTTTAATAATTCTGTTGTGCTTCATTTAGCAAGACTATGCTATAACATGTTTTTATCACGCTGGATTGTTTCATAAGAATCAGTGAAATACGTACGGTTATAAAAACCTAAGGTATGGAAATTGACCTGTACAATAAATGGACATGGTAAAATAGGCGACATAGATTGTTAAACAATCTGTAATGTTCTATTGCAGAGATAACATACGGTACGTCCGACGTGCAATAAAAGTTGAGTAAGTATCGCTCTTCGGAAGCCACGAAAACGGTCAAAATATATTACGTAACGAGACGTTCAGTAACAGTCTCCTTTAAGTCAAGACGCTGTCAAAGGGTGGACAGTTCGTTTAACTAAATCTCTAATACTAAAGTTTTCGCTGGCAAATTGCCATGAGCTTTTAAGAACATTTTAGTGTTAATTGCTCCAAACTGAAACTTCGTTTGGACATTTTAAAATTGAATGCAAAATATATCTGTTTACTACAATACTGTTTAATTATCATTATTAATTAATAAAATTCTAGCAAACTGTGTTTTTCTCAATAGTATTATTCTCGTCTAAAAATTAAATGAAATTTAATCATAAAATACATAATTTAATAACATTTCATTATATGATTCGAATTTTCCTTTTCCTTTTTATTTCAATATTCTGAATTCAAACGCACGTCGAATATCTAGCTAGATGTTTAAAATACTTTTTAAACTCCTCACTAAGTACATACATATAGACAGAATGACATCACTCTTCGAACTCATTAAACTTTTTAATAGTTCGAGACTTGAATTTATATTTCCATTTCAGTTTAAAATTTTCAATACAGTAAAAATACTTCTTCCAATTTAATTTCTCCTACTGCTGACATTTGTTACTTTTTTATTATCGATAGTTCCACAAAATGTATCTATCTGTTAATGTTAGGTATAGTGTATTTCGTTATTCTCTCGCTCCACCACCGTCCTATGTAGCAGTCTCTTAGATACTAATGTACCTATGTATGTAATTACTACTAATAACTTTAGAAAAACTATTTCTTACTAACAATTCTTTTGGTTCAAACACATTGTATTGTGGTCAAACAGCAAGCCAGAATAGATTACATTTTAGATGAATATTCTTTGATATAGAGGCTCAGTATGACCCTGTCTTGAAAACTTAACGAATTGCTGTCGAAATTCGACTTCTGAACGGTCATTACTGAGTTTATAAATATCTAATATACGAGTATCCGTTACCATTCCTCGCAGCATCAGATGTTTCTAAGGATATTCCAAATATAGTATTAAATGTTATATTTTAAATTCAATGCGCTACAGAGATAAGGAGAGTAACAGAGACATTTCGCAAACACTTCAGAAATGTATTTAATATTTGAACGGCGCAAACGTTGGAAGTGCTCGTAAATTATATTTACAAACGCTCACAACGTCAGTATATTCAAATGCATATTGAGATAGACTTTAAATAATCATTCTATGTTTCGAGCTGTCACTATCCAATATTTTATACTGAATTATAACTGACGTCACTCAGAAACAAAGATATTTGTGACACTTTATTTCATTATATTGTTAAGTGATTTCTATTTTTGTAATTTTGAATTACAACTGATTTTTATCTTTTCTTTACAGGTAAGATGTGCTAGCCGGCTCATTTTACATTTGGCGTTGGTATAAGAGAAAGGTAAAATTTTCTATTATTTGAAATATAAAGCCGTGATCTATTTCGGTAAGGAGCTAATTGACATTTAATTTTTATTGTGAAGTCACATCTGGTCCCTCACGGGGTGTGCAGGGAGTCGCGTGAGATACATATCAGTTTCCCTACGGACCAGAAGTTCTTCAGTATATTTGCGTTCGGTCAAAAAACATGCTGTAGAGTTTTTCATTACCCCATTATTAGTTACCAAGTGTATTGACAACTATTGCCATCCTACGACTAGGCACCGTTTCTCCGCGGTACTAGAAGACCAGGTTCTTAATGGTTATTTCATACCTACAAAGTTAACAGCAAACATTATACTAAGAATCCTTTTAGGTCCGAAAAATTTATTGCTATGTTTTATAGATGTCAATTTTAAATAATTAGTAAATTTGTATATGTAAATTATATGCCGCTTCAAGTTCTACGTATTCATGTATAATATTTGTTTACCAATAACTTCTGAAGCAACTTGACCCTTTATATGGAAAAACTGGGACCGCATCCAACTGGAGCCGCGTTTCTCAAATGTACGCAGGTCATGACGTCTTTACCGATAGGCCCGAGGCGAGCACATATCTTTAGCGAGAAAACTCCTCTTCATTCCTTTTGCGTCATAAACTCTCGCTGCTACATTTGTAAAAGGTTAAAAAGAAGCGAGTTTATTCCAACGCAACGTATTATTATATGTAGAATCCAAATTGGTATTATTGATCATTCACTTAAAATCGGACCGGAAATTGTAACTAGCAAAGAAAGAAAATTTATCACAATAAATTAAGAATGAAGTATGTAGCACAACAGGTCCGTAAGATAAATATATTTAGCGCGTGGCAGAATCAGCCCACTCTCACGGGATATAGCGCGATTAAATAAATTTAAATTGCAGTGAAAATACAAAATCAAATGGCACACATATCTATAATAGTTGTATAAGTAAACAGATAAATATGCATAGATTTTAATAATGAATTTGTTGATACTCGACTAAGAATAACACAAACAATGGCGTGAATTGAATCAAACAGCAAACTGTGTTTATCTAGAATTACCAGGTCAAGGCTAAGAAGTTTCAACAGGTCTTATAATTATAATTGTTACAATTGGGTGTTTGTGAAGCGAGCTCTTGTATTCAGCGTAAAATACCTTTTATCTTCTTCAGCCACGCTTTGGAATGAAAACGATATATAACTTAAAAAACCAATAGTGCTTTGTGATTACAAAAATCGAAAGCCCTCATCAGTTACCCCTTATGGACAGTACTTTTAAAATAAGTAATACTTATTATCCGTATGAATTAAATATAAGTTATCGGTGTTAATAATAATATTATAATAGCAAAGTTACTAACAGCTTTAACTCCGAGAACGCATCGGCCAGACAGTTTTTAATATAATCAACATACATATATATATTTTTCTAGGATAAAAAATATTTATTCTCGCAAACGACTCTTCTAAAATGAAAATAAAAAGATCTAAACTAAAATGGAATAAAAAATCTTTAAAACGTGTTCAAAAGTCGTAGAATAAGTTTCATTTTATTAAAATTGTCAAAGATCATTAATGTTTTGTAACAAAAAAAAATATTATTAAATTGACACCACTTAAGTTAACTTTTAACAATAACGGGATACAAGCCATTTGATCTTCTTTTATCACTGCAATGGTTATTCTAACATATGATGAGGATGTAGTTAAGGGTCGCCGTCGTCGAAATCAACGAGGAGGTCTACACAAATACACACACACACACACACACGCACACACACACACACACACACACACACACACACACAAACACACACGCGCGCGCGCGCTCACACACACACACACACACACACACACATATATTTATATACTAAATCGCATTCATCACAACGGAACATAAAAATGCAAATATTGCTGCTTAGCGTTGGATACAGCTAAAGCAAGGTGCTCTGCCGCAGCGAAACCTTTACGCCGTACCTCGTTCAAATAAACGCGACAAATCTAAATTCTAAAGTGGAAAATATACTAAGTTTTAACTCTTATTGTAAACGTACACTAAAAGGGCGACTCGATTTGTGTCAATCTTGTACGTTTTGAACGTAGCACACACGATGTTAGTATTAACTAACACACATAAATAATAAATGAGCGTTGTGTACAACACGTTAACCTAACCCAACACACAAATCGAGGTTACCGTCTATTGATTATAAACTTGTTGTTGAATCCCTACTATATTTGATTTCACTTGATGCGGTGTAGACTGTTTACTTCAATCAGACCGGCAAATATACTCTGCTGATTACCTGTTATATGTCATAATGTTACGTTACAGACAAATTTGGTATCCGTCAAGGGGTTTTAATTGTGTGTGCGTGTCTATTAATAGCCACCATTTAGTTAGATAAATGTAGATTCAAGTGCAGTTGAGGGTTCAGCCAGTTGATTAACCACTCGACTTGCATAATACAAGTACTCCCAACTGCTCTTGAAGTTGTGTAACCTTTACAATTACTAAGCGCTCATGGCTCAGCGACTCAGCGATATTGATTAGCCACTCCTATTATAGATTAGTCAGTACTATCTAATAACTGTCTCAGAGATCCTTTCTATGGTGTTTTTAATAAATGAGAAGCGTATATCTAAAAGTATCTATTCTATATCCTTTATCAGTTACGCATGCTAGAACAATCGGTGGGAATTGAAGATTTCTTCCAAATGATTTGGCAGGAGCGTTCAATTATCCAATACCGTTCGGTATCTCCGCTTGCGTGAAAGTGATTTATTTGTTTATCCTGTTAGTCCAGTAGTCAGTGAGTGCGCCTGCTGAATCGGGGCGTGTGGGTTCGGCTCTCATCCAGGACAAGCATTTGTATAGTGAACATGAATAATTAAACTTGTTCTACGTCTAGGTATAAAATCTATTATTATGTACTCAGTTTATCAACTATGTAATGTCTATGTGGCTATTAATTATTTATTGAAATAAATAAAAATAATACATAGACATAAAAAAATAAAAAAGTTGCCAGGTTTGGAACACTAATATAATTATCATTACGAATATGCATTTCAGATCATCTTTTGCTACGAGAGTATAAACTGTTATTCGATTTCTTTCATTTGTTGGGTGAAGTACAGCGTATTTTTTTAACTAACCGTTAATAAGCACCATTGATTTGATATCGTTCTGAAATATTCAAAACTTCTTAAATAGGCAAAAATATTAGGGTTGATGTTGGATGATTAAACTTCAAAGATTAACTCGAGAACTGAAATCAGCTTACTTAGAAAAAAATTTATTTAATTTATTTTTTGCAATTTTCTTTACAATGAGAACAAATTTATGAAAGAGTGAAAATTCATTGTAGAGTCAAATCTAACGACAAAAATATGTCTTATTACGATCGGTAACTGCCGACTAGATATTGCCAATATATTCGATTAAAAAAATATTTTAAATATCGCAAAAAAAATTAAACTTAACATAATGCTTTGCTTGCCTCTGATATATAAGTCTCATGTACAGTATCCAAAAGTTCAACAGAATTACGCAGAATTAACACAAAACGTTTTCATGTAATCCGTACTTAATATTTTCATTATCATTATAATAAAAAGTTAGCTTAGATAACGTATATACTAAGGCTTGGCCCTCATGACCATACCCTAGAATTTTTTGAGTAAGGTTTTAGACCCACAGAACATATTATGTATTTGAGATAACATGCCTGACCGAAAATCTGGGGTAGGTTGCATGGTAGACAGGCTAGTGACTGAAGCGTTAAATATTTAGAGACCCCGCGTGTTATGACAATCTATGAAGTCGTTTGTGAGCGATATGTCATCTCCTGGTCTTAATAAGACACTGTATCCTTCACACATAGCAACAGTACCGTACACTAAAATAATACAGCTTATAATTGTTCTATAAGTATACTGTACTTATTGAAGTTGGACATTAAGTTAACAAGGACATTAAGTGGACTAAAACAGGCCGATGATGATGATGATTAAGTCAGATCGTAACATTTTGTAATTCGCATGTTACTTTCAATCGAACACTTGATTGTTACACAAATGTCTGGTTGTGACATGAGTACCTATTCTAATCGAATTTGGAACACACTCTTTAACAAAAAAGGCTACAAAAAGGGATACAAAAAGCTTCATCGTGTTGATTTTCAAATACGAAGATTCAATACTACGAGTACATGTTTTTGTCGCGACAAATCATTAAATTCCCTTTTCTAACTGTTATTTTCTGTTACCTGAACATTTATCAGATTGGAATGGAGAGGTTTCTTCTTCGCAAACGTTATCCATCTTATTCCGCGGCGTCGCTCGGCGTCAGATAGAATCTTGAAAGCGTAGTCCAATTTATTAAGAAAAACCTATTTTTTTACTATAGAATATTATTTGCAATGCATGGTTTTAAATAAGAATGCCATTAATTTAAATGTTAAATAAATGTAATTTTAATGTTTTTTTCTGTTTACAAAAATCATATATAGGTATGTTTGTTTTTCTTGCTAAATTGGTATATTAATAAATGATCGCAATGCGAATTTGACTTAATTTCTCGTTTGAGAATACACACACATTCACCATACTCGTATGACATGACGACACACTAAAGTGTTTTGTCGTCAATATAAGTTCGATTCACCTTACAATACATTGATCGCACTGCAATCCGGCTACGCGATAGAAATGAATCTGACGGCACATAAATATAAAATACCAATACCGAGAATAATACCAAGGATATGCGGTACCCGATTGTCCTATCGGTGCTCGTGTATATGTATTTGAAATCATTTAAACAAAATATGGTATCTGTCGGGTGTTATCGCAATCGGATAGCTCGCTTTCCATGAATCGGATTTTATGGATCTTATATCGGATTTGGCGAGAACAACGCAAGCTTTATTCCACTTAGCTCAGTGGACTCTTTTAACAGCATCATTAAGTTAATTTGTATACGCTCCATGTCCTGCCAGCGCGGCGACCTGCAACGCGATTTTTGCGATTTCATATCAGAAATTCATACAATATTCTCTCATTGCTGTACATCTCATAAGTTGAAGAGTATTAAAGGGATTCGCGTTCGTGAAAAAAAGAATACGCGCTCGAATAATACCATTATATTCGTAAGAGATCAATGTCCGGACAATAAGGGTTTTCTGTAAAACGCGATAAAAGAAATCGCTTAAACGGTGAGATATTTTCAATTCAATTCATTTCAATTATAATTTACATCTTTAAATTTAAATTTTATACAACTCAGTGCGTACATTATACGTATTTTTATTGAAACGGCTTCTGAAACTAATAACATTTTTAGTAACTGAAATAGTCATTGTGCCGGAATCTGTTTTGAATACATCTAAAACATTGTGTTCACATGTTGCACTAAAATAGGCATACCGATTACCTTCGCGAATGGGTCCAGGAGTATTCGCGAACACGAACACCCGTTACGTCACTAGAGCGAAGCATCGCCTCTGTATATATTGTACTCTTACGATGACATAACAGAAAAATAATGTAAATGTACCCTTAGGATCGTGTCATTACGGCCCTGTCTTTGTTTTCACCAGATGTTTTTTATGGGCACCAAATAGAAAAATAACTCAAGTAACCTTGGCTAGATTGAAGATGATCTCTCTGAAGACCTGGGCGCTTTCACGCATTGATCGATTGGGTTTTATAGCCAATAAGTTACCTACCATCCTCATTTATTGACCCTTGTTTTTCTTTTCATGATATATTTATTTAGTCCATATATAACACTCGCGCCGTACCTTACTCCTTTAATAGGATTGGCTTTGATTCATAAAATCTTTACCCAGATTTTCTATTTCTTTATTATTTCGGTTATCTTGAATATACCTACGAATAGCTATATTATCAATTTGATTACACAACGTTAAAGTATTTTATGACAATTAAAATACTTTAACGTTGTGTAATATCAATTAAAACTCCAATCGCACCAGGCAAAACAATATAAATTTCTTAATCTTACTTTCGTTAGTTTTCGTTGATTTTATTTTAATAAAAAGAAACGTGAGGGGCGCAGTGGAGTAACACAGATAAGCCGAGTGCAGAGAATTGATATTTAAGATATCCCCTTCATTTAGCGTAAGCGCCCGCTGAGAAGGGATTTCCGAAAATGTAGCCCTTCAGAGGGTCAAAGAGGATCTATAACGGTATGGACAATATCAGTAAGAGTTGAGCTAAAGTGATCAATTATGAAATTGAAGGTAGTTAGTACCTACCTTCTGTTTTATTGAAATTCTGTGATTGTATTAGCGAATACTACAGGATTGAGTACATACTCAATCGTACTACTACTCGTACCTATAAGCAATAACAATTTGCGTATTACTACAGTTAAGCCTTTAATACGTGAACAGGGATTTTGTGGGATTCTACCTTTCAATAGATTAGTAATTTTTATTTATATTTGCCACTCAAACAATGATTTGTACAGAGTTATATTATAAAATACAATATGATTGTGAACAAATTAATACACTTTGTATCAAATACCATATATTCATGCTTGTATCAGACAAACGCATATTTATTTAATTGCCCTTTAATTACCAAAGTAAATTAAGGACTAATAAATGTTTTATAGTCTTTGTGGTTTTCTCTATCGTTTTGTTTTTCTCTAAGGAAATAGCTTAGTTCCTTCCGTAAATAATTTCTTCTAGTGGCATCTTTATGGGATGAGAATAGCAATCGGGTCAGCAATAGTCGCAAGGCGCTGTCATCTTTGGACATCTCATATTCGAATAGAACTTTTAAGGTCAATTAGCATAACTTATTCAATGTTTTTAGTTTTTCAACCGTTTGTAACCGTTATTTAGATTAGTTGAATAACATACATATGTCCATAGAGTGTAATAAATTTTAGTAAGTAACCGTCTTGACTCTAGGACCTATCAACTGTCTAAGTCCTTGGGAACTGAGACTGTCCTTTCTACCAGACACGTAGGCAGACTACAACACTACTGGTCGAAATATAAATTGTTTTAATGATAGTAGCTTCACGGTAGAAATAGCTGCAACCTCCTGCAGAAGAACTCTTGCTCAGTATAAACAACCGTAGAAATGTTTCCAGTAACCTACGCACTACATCGAAGTGTTGCCAAGAAAAATGTTTTCGAATAAGTTGTTCGTTTTATTCATAAATTGGTATGGAATCCAGCCAGAAATCGACATCAAAATTGTAAGCATATTTTCAACGGCTATTCCTGCCAGCTTTCTTATGCCAGCTGTACTGTTTTAATGCATTTTTGAATTTCGCTTTGGCTTTTGGCAAAGATGGAAAATCTTGTCATTCTATTTAAAAATTTAAAATAACGTGAATGTATGAGATATTGCTCGAGCCATTTTGTTTAAGTGGTCAATGAATCTCTTTGACCTGTTTATCTCAGCTCCTTTTAAACATAAAGACTATTGTAAAAGTTGCAAAATCATTATTAAATTATTAATATATGTTTGTATAAGTCTGGTTGAATCTTCACAAGAAATATTTGACGATGTTCTATTTCGTATTTGTTATAAGTTATTATTGGTTTAAAAAAGTATTGCCTATTACTCTCTGCTTTTCATTTAATAATCACCTGCTCACTATCTATAAAGTAGGAATAGGTTCTTGTGGTCAATGAGCGAAAGTAAGTAACGTATACTGAAAATTGAGACGACTTTTCCTTATTTATGCAAGGAGGTGGCAACGGCGGCGGTAAAATCATTTTATACGATTGCTCGCGTTACACAGAAACGAGATCAAAATGTGTCGCGGACTATACTTAATTTATTAAAAATATATTAAGCTGAAATTGTTAAAAAATGTTATCATTGTCATCAGCTTCGGCCAGCCTCAGCCATCATGCCGGACGTAGCCCTCCCAACTCAGGGGTTATAGACGAAAAAAACTATATACGACGAAATATATCTGAATACGAAACTCCGCACAGGTTTTATGTGATTATTTTGACCCTTTTCTTAATCTGAGACAAAACTGGTATTAAACAATAAAAGGGTTAAAAGATGTTTAGATAATAGAAATTCACAACGTAGCCTAGATCACAGTTGTAGCAAAATATGCAATGAACAATACAATATTCTGAATACTATCTGGAAATGGAAATCGTGGCTGACTCAGATATAAGCAGACATTTGTACACGAACATTTGCTCTCGAGCTCATGTTTTTCGCTCTAAGTGTTTGGGTCCAGAACTCAAATGTATTTGCATAAAGTATCCTCGTATTCGACTTTCATAAGTGTATAAGGGTCACTTTTTTATTACCATACGTTATTTTTCTAAATATATTAAATACAAAACACCATGACACGTTTATATAAAGATCTGACCCATTTCTGCTGCGAGGCAGCAACATTACAGCTCATTTAAACAGGAAGAATGTAAAAGACATTATTGATAGACTACGAGTAATCGCTAAGCCTTATTTGATGATACTACATGTTGTTATTAAAATCGAATATTTTTCTGACTAATAAGTCATATAAAACATATATTATATTTATACATGCATATGTTCGTACCTAATAAAAGTGATAATAATTTCCAACTTGATATCTAGTGTCCCATATTCTCGTTTATTTCCGTAAATGAGTATAAAAATATAATTAATGTCGACAATTACCGCGATCATCATTTGCCAGCGGAAAGGATATTGTGCAATAAACAAAGCTTCACGTTACATCGCATTACCGGCTTTCGAACCATCAATATGTGCTTGATTTATGAAAAAAAATTCACTGCGCTTGCGAATTGTATTAAACACCGCTGTACGGTGTGACAATAAAACACTGCTATGTTATTAGATACATATAAAATGTGTTATAAAACTGCATTAAATTTTGTTTCTATACGATTGGTTGCATAAATATGTACGAATTGTATTAATTAATGATTGGAGAATATATAGCGATAGATAAATATGTATCAATCTTGACTTTTTCATCTTAATAAAGTTAAGAAAAATTTCCTGAACATTCGTTTTGGAAACACTATTGTAACCATTGTTGTGGACTGCAAACGTGTAGCGCGGTGCAGTGATATCCGCACCTTAAGCAGCCGTGGGAGATGTTGGCGGTCATTGGCGATGTGAAATAAAAAGTTAATTCGCAAATTTTAAACAATTAAAGTTAAACATTAAGCGTTTTCACGAGCACTTTAAATTACCTTTAATATAATTAATTGATGATATTTAGATAATCACTGGAAAGGTTCCCTAATTTACTTGTAATTCCAAAATTATTATTTCCGTTTGTTATCGAAACATTAAAAGCACTTCACCGGCCAGACTTATAAAGTGCCGATCGACATCGACACAAATACGAACGTTAAATGAAAACGGCACAAAAAATGTTCGTTAATTACTCGTATAATTGCGTTCTCGATAAAAATTGCTCAGGCTTCTGAATAGGAACAAAGTAATTAATGATTGGAATCAATAAACATGAAAAAGTCTCTTAATTAAAATAGCTCAATCAATTGTGTACCTACGTATAGGTACATATGTAACAGATGAACTTGATTAATACTTAATTGTCCGTACACGTTTCGTTTCAACGCTTAAATGTAAAACACGTGTACCTCACATTCATATTTATTATCCTAATTTATAACTGTTGGACGGTCGGAGCGCTGATCGCTCCGTGTGGTCAGAGCGTGTAAGCGACGTGTACAGTGGGCAGTGGTAGCGCGGTAAACAGAAAGATCGACCTCTAAAGTCACATTTCCACTAAATAACTTTCGAACACACACTATTGTTTATTATTAATCAAATCCAAGATTATAATTATTACTATGTGATCTTATCAGACCCTTTACCAGATAGGCAGGGAGCACCGAGTGCCAAATGAATATATCTATCCTTTTAGATCTGAAGTAGTTCTTCTACAATAATTACTCTCCCCATGTATGTACGCCATTTTCTAATACTTCGTACTCTCCATTAGACAAAGATTTTTTTACAATAGTCTTACTGGACTTTGTTTCAAGGTTTGATACCGTTTTCTATGGACAGCAGCATAAGGGATACAGCTGATGATATGATCCCCTTATCCATAATTATTCCTTTATTTACTAAATTACTAACTTTAAACGCGTACCGGCAGATATCAGCAGCTGAGAAATTATGGGGTTCCTTTCCCGAGGGCGTTGTAAGGAGCGACTTCGTAATTGTGGGTTATGTTAGTCAATGCTGCAAACAACTCCCACGTCCCCTGTTCCTTCACTAACTTAGTGATAAACAAACATCGCTACCAACAAATCATCCTATTTGCTTGCGACGTTAAACTTCTCGCCATTCTGACTTCAATTATCTGCGCGTGGTTTCCGAAGTTCCAAATTCAAATTCAACAAAAGGACGGTTAAGAAATATTATTATGTCTTACCGACTATCTTATCTTAACGATTTTTTAATTAATTATCAGAGGCAATAATCGGATTGATTTTTAAATCAAAGTGTTACGTTAATTGTTTAATACAACTAAATGATTATTATATCCAATGATAATGTTGTGTATAGAGCGTAATGCCTACCTATTTTTCTTTTTACTGAAAAATTTCACAGCGAATATGTACGTCACATATTAAAGTACATTACGCAAAAACCGCCTTATCCCTCACACAAGAAGCGGGAACGGAGGCATATTATGTAGATATAAAGTGTACATAGAGTTTCTGTTACATGGAATTTTGTAAATTTTGAGCGCATACCAGAGCTGACCCATATAAAGCAAGGATATTTGAGGTAGAAATAATTAGAGGACATGGGATGTAGCGTCGAGCCACAGAATATAAATTCTGTCTAAGCACCCCTATCAAATGTTTGCCGTTCCGTTTTCGCGTTGCTTTAAGCAATTAGCTCGTAATAGTAATGTCAGTACTGAATGGAGTATAGAAAACACTATTAATTAGTTAATTACGTTTTTATCGTACCTAATGATAAGCTCGTATTTAGGACTTCTTTAATAAGAGTATCTTTATAACAGAGTAGCAAACGAGCTAACCATAACCAAAATCAAATAAGACCTGGATAAAATATCCGTGATATTTAATTGGGCAAATGTATGTTAGATCTGAATAGAGCTATCAGTGACTGTTCATGGATAGGACTGTGAGAATAGGGCTATTGGTAACATTGGTTCACTGATTTCCAAGCGTCGTCCAAACTTGAGTTGTAATTGTGCTTACTCATATTCGGATATGTTACACTACTTGGCCCATAATAGATCAAGTTTCATTATGGATGATTTCAATGTTTATAGATAGTTTAAAGATCTTGATACCTATTCTTTGATTTCACTTTGTGGTATCTCCACATCGTCGTCATTGCGAAACACTGATTGTTATTTGCATAAGTATAGGTACTTCAATCTTCTCTCACGCAGAACCACGAATGTGATCCAATTATTCATATTCCGCTCTCATTTCAGTAAAATAATTTATCATCCACTGCGTGAAAATTTCAATTAATATACATCCGGTCGTATATCCGTTCTTTAATAAATGGATGGATGTAGAGTATGAGAATTAAAGAAAATGTATTTAACGTTGTAATGGAAAATGTATAAAGGGCTTTACTCGAATGTGACTAGATGTGACAGACACTCGTATAATTGGATGTAGTGTGAATTGACCTTACCATAACAACTACGTTAATAATAACAAAGTCGTATAATATCTCCTAGTGACATGACTCGCGTTTTCTTTGTAATGTCAACGAAAAGAATAATATTTGGGATAATGATTATTAGGAGAAAATTGCTGATCTGATACGAATTAATTGGTTCGTGCTAATTCGTTACATGCGTGGTATTAGAGCTATCGGTACCTACTTAAATAAACGCGTTCTTATTATCGGTTTTTGTTGTTGACACGGGCCTTGAGCATTTTCTTATTATTTTCTTAAGGTATAAAAGACAATTATTCACATTAAACTACAATTTTACCTACAAGCCGTTGTTTAGTGTTTGAGAGTGTTGTTAGTCCTTGAGATAATGTTATATAAAATTGTTTTAGGCAACTGTTAGGTGATGTGTTTGTAATATATACATGCGTTGGTTGTGGAGTTTCGATAGAATTACGTAGTCAGGCGGTGGCTCAGGGCGAATCGCTGGCTTGTTCGAAGTCAATCGGCCCACGTGCCCGTAATTTTTTCATGCCTACGCAGGTTGAAAATTTCAAAGATCCGCCAATATTTATTCCATTATATTAGATATTGTATTGAGAAAAACAACGTATGTATAAATATTTTTTGCAGTTTGAGTTTTACCACCTGTTACTATTTATTACAATAATGGTCTAAGTACCTCATTGACGGCATTTGCTGGCGCAGCTCAAAAATATTTTGACTGTTCAGTTTAAAATACTTCTACTTTCTTCGTTGTAACTGTGTATAACTCAATCACGCTTTTCTTTATACCTACTTGCGTAAAAAAATTTTAGCAGCCGATGCAAGCTTACGGCAAAGTTCAACGATTGCTATCTAATCACGTTAGATGTTCATCAGTAAATGTTCTATACCTGGAACAAACTAACACTCTACATACATATACAAAGTATTGATCGTTATTGAACAAAGTGGGTATACGCATACATTTTCATTGTTATGGTTACATGTAAAATGATTTACATTTACAACAGCTATACGTAGTGGATGAACCTCTCGTAATGACTTCGTAAATATCACGAACGTTACAATAATCGTTCGGAAGCTCCTGAAACACGGAGGTAGGCATCCAATTACCCAACACACTGACAGATGGTTGATATACGTACATAGATGGAGATACAATGAAGCGCGGACCGTCATTTATTTTATTGTATATACAATATTGAGTTTGTAATTCGAAATGCGACCTATCAAAGTGACAACGGGATTATGTTGTTTTACCAATGCAATTAGCGACCGTTTGATATGATACGTATTTTAACCCTACTTATTTCAATATTATTGTAATAAAATTAGTTTCTCTTCGCTTTGATAGAACAAATCCTGTAAAATCCCACAACGAATTAATCCAATATTGATAATGCCTTTGATAAATGCATTTAGCAAATTTCTGTAATAGTCCTAATACATATCCCCTATATACACCCCCCTATATACACCCCCCTATATACACCCTATATGAAATAATATTCTTTTGCAAAATATCTTTATTGCTTTTAAATTATATTTATGTTCGTATGTATGTATGTTATGTTCGGTCAGTGAGTTAATTTATATGTACTTTATTATCAATGTAATTTATATACAAGACATATATATATTATATAACTTGTACATAGAAATATAATAGATACTCGTTAATATTTATTTACTCTGGTTCTGAATTAATGCAGCATATTATCTCGGGTCAACAGTCAACCTTATTAAAAACAGTACTTCCAGATGATCCATGCCGATGTTGTAACAAAGATTTTAATCATAATTATATACCTATGTACATATATGCATACATGACACAGATTATATGTACCTACGAGTACAATGTCAATGTCTTCAAATGCAATATTTCATCACTTATTTAACTATTGATTGAAATTGATTTAAAAGTTGAGTTGATTGATTGACTGCCTCGTTGGTCGAGTGGTTGCAATCGCGATTGCCGATCAGGAGGTCCTGGGTTGGAATCCTGGATCGGGTATTATTGCATTTTCTAACTTGGATTTGGGAACTTAGATTTTTCATCGAAATTTCTAGTAGTGGCTCGGGTTCCGTATCTGTGCCTCATGTATAAGCTATTCCTCTAGGCAGAGGGGTAGGCACCCCTTCAAGGATTACAGGTATGATGCTACGTTTTTAATAGTACTTTAGCTACACGACGACCATTACTAATTTTCAAAATAACTCAATAAATCTTTTACACGAAAACATAATAGGCACTACAGAAATACATATGCTCTAACATTTATAATAATATTATTTAATAAAAACTACAATGCAAATAGAACAAGTTGCTGCCGAACATTTTGACAGTTTAGTGCCTAACTCTTAGGAAATCCGCCTGTTACATTTATAGCGTGATATTAAAGATAACCCCCCCCACGCAGATACTTGCTAATATTTCCCGCCTAGACAGACGGAATGTGACCCCAGTCCGCGACGAGAGCGGCCTACCAATTGAAGGTTTTTTATACTGTTCATTCGAGCTACATAGTACCTACTTATACGAATATTTCGATAGACTGTCTATTGGTATTTGATAATAATTGTCTTCAACTTATCAATCTAATTTATAAATTTTATTTGAAATGCGCTAATTGATACTAACATTGAAAAAGCTGGCAGTGTAAAATGGACAAAAAACAAACTCAAGAGCAGTTTTAATTATATGCGGCGATGATGTTATTACCATTTACACAGCCATATGATACAAATTATGGTGAAAAAACTTAAAGTCTATGAACAATTATAACACTAAAAACAGAACCTGTTAGTAAATCTGTGATGCGATCGCATTAGCCGATTGACCGAGAAATGTTTGCAATTGACTAGAGCTTACTGAAAATAAACGAATGCAAATTGGGGATTACTAGTGACATATGAAGTTGAATACTAAATCGGAATGTCCAATACAAACCAGTTAGGGAAGCTGATTGAAATTGAAAAGGCTATTTAAGTCCAGTTCGCCGCGCTAGCCACAAATCTGCTGTGTAATCGCGTTAGTCGGCTGACCAGCGAATGTTTGCGAGTGACTACAATAATTGACTGTTAGGAAAAAAGTTCTCTCAGATTATATTGCGAATTGATGGGCAATAATTAGTTAAACTTAATTCCTTTTCATTTGTTTAACCCTATGTCAGAAGGAGGTGAAAATATCGTGAGAACTAGTTCATCGAAGACAATATAAAGAAACGGTTCGGGTGAAAACTAACTAATTCGGAACTAATGGTTAAGGAAATTATGGCCGACCGCGCCTTTTTACAATTTATTAATGTACCTTTTTATATTTTACGTTCAAATGCTTAAAGTCATGTTACGGACAGATGAAAGATAAGTCAATGTAGCACTAACGGTCAAGTATTTCAAGTGATTTAAATTTACTGACGTATTATTTACCCTGCAAGCGCTTAAAAATGTGAACAAAAAGTCTATATAAACGAAAAAAGTTTAATCACAGGTAATTCCAATGTCATTAGGACATAACGAGCACCGCTACGTCTCTGAATATGTTCGTGTATGATTCTTTTAATTTTCCGCAATTTATGGACGCTTGTGGAATATTCAACGTTATTTCTGTGGATTTTATACCTCAATGTTGTTTTTATAGACCAACTTTGTATGGATTTCGCTTTATTTGCGGTCGCTTTTGGATCGTATTTTGCGATGTGTAAAGCACACTCGACCAGAATGATTTGGACAGTACAAAGCGTAATGACGTTATTACATGAACACTGTCCATTTAATAGTAATGAGTATAAGAGTATCAAATTAACGTCATGCGTCATATTTGTTATCTGTATGAATTGTAATACCTCTCCTGTAGTAGAGACTTTGATCAATCTATAGTGGCAACAGTAGTGGATCATAATACAACCTTCTACCCCGAAAATTTGAATTTCGAACTCTAACAATAAGACGTGATTCTAATTTTATAATGTTATGTGTAATGTAAGTTTACCTTTTATAGGATTATATATGTGGTGGTTGTTTTATTGCTGAGAAGCACAAACTGCCAAAACCCACGCTAAACAGAGCCCCATGCAACCTTCTTCAAGACATTTAAAGAATGACAACCAACAATTTGCCATGATGATTAACTGTGCCTTTAACCTTTCTCGTTCTGGACGGAGAGCCGTGTACAGTACTGGAACAATAATAATTTGATGATGGTGATTTTATAAGTCTAACAGTCAACCAAATTTTAATCTGTGGCTTAGTATTGACAGATACCAGTATTTCGTTCGAGATCAATTGATTATTTCTTATATTCTGTTTTGTCCCTATAAAATGTGGTTTATTTTGATAGTTTTAATTTTATCAGAAATCTGAAATAATTATGTAAGGCATTTTTTAAATTTAAAAATAGGCAAAATTAAACTTTGAGAATAACTCCACTAACTTTTAATCAATAAGAAAATGTTTTCGTAAGATTTACGAGCATTTACACCGAAACTTTACTCATTTATTATATTTGTACGATAAAAAATGACTATTTTCATACAATACAACTATACATTTAAGCCGTTATCATCAGCTTCATAAAATCTCAGTTCACAGCAGCTGGACGTGGTCATCCACTAATGAGCGTATCACAAAACTGTCCGAAAATGTCAAGATAAACATGTCAACTGTATGAAAATGTCACGATAAAAATGTCAACTGTACAAAAATGTCAAGATTAAAATGTCAACTATATGAAAATGTCAAGATAAAAATGTCATTTTCGTAAATTATAACGTAAAGAATAGAAAGCCAAATCTTCTTCTACGACAAATTAGTACTTTTGACGGGAATCAAGAAAACTGTAATTGATCTCCCGTTTCGATTAATTATAGTGAGCTGAAAAGTGAGGGTTTTTCTTTCACTCCATCCAGTTGTGGTTTATTTCGGTCGGATCATAAATCAAATCGCTATCTTTCGGACGATTTATAATAAACCGTCTCAAGCAAGTCCATTTTTGGGACTGTGCGCTCAATTTTCGGTTGAACCCGATTATTATTGCTAAGATGAAAAAATTATTCACGGTAATGATTAATGATCTCGAACTTTACAGAAACGGCTTATCTTCCAATTGTAGAGAACAATCTCGACATTTCCTTTTAAACGAAGTTGAGTTGACGCTGTTAGCTTTGTACTGGCGCGATCACGATTCAAAGTCACTATAGTGACACAATAAAACATAGGGCATCAAAGCATTCTAAGGGAAGATGATGCAGCGATGATAAAGCGATGAGTAGATTGTTTATAGTTTAGATCGAAATGTTAACAAAATTATTGATATCATCAATAGATCGATTGGTTTTACCGCCTCAATTACGATTAATTCAATTGGAAGAAAAATTTTAATGTAAAATCTCGAACATATCTATCGAGAATCAGGTGCTTCACTATCGTATCGTTTCTCTTAAGCACGTACGTAGATTACGTAAATAGTGTACATGTTAGGGGAAAGTTAAACCTATTCTAGTTCGATTAAGAATGTTCTAATCTAACCATT
Source organism: Parelbella ahira ahira (assembly GCA_018244795.1). Lineage (NCBI taxonomy): Eukaryota > Metazoa > Arthropoda > Insecta > Lepidoptera > Hesperiidae > Parelbella > Parelbella ahira. The sequence continues at coordinate 1,429 of DWME01002423.1, read as the reverse complement.
ATCTTGCTTTTTCTAGATATATGATTAAATCACAGAACACTAGTTGTAGTGACATTTACTTCATGAATATTTCGGTCATTATTGTTTCACTAGTAACTTACGGCCATAAATGTAAAGCATGTGTTCGTCAATAATAAAGATATCAATATTTTTCATGATAAGAGTGTTTATTTTTTTCCTTCGTTATTAGTCCGCTAAGCCGGCGAGGTTTTAAATTCAATTTTGTTACGTCTATTTCGGAAAATTTACTTCAGTAGCTGCTGATTCGCACACAAACTACTACTAATCATTGAAATATTACATTACATGGAGTGTTTGAAAAAGCTACTCGTAAACGAATTGGCGAAATTCCTGCCATGATAAGTACGTCGAAATAAAAAGCAGGAACACGTACATAAATCTTGGCTATTTGCGGCCGAATTTTTGTTCTGGGTAGATTTTTTGTCGCCACCCTTTTGCCGTTGTGCGTTGAATTTTGAAAACGATAAGAAATATTAACTGTTAAGAATAATAGATAAGAATAATTTTAGCAGATATAATATATACTAATAGGCACACACACTAAGACCCGAAGCTTGTTTGTCCTCTGAAGGAAACTTAAACGTTCATACACAGAGTAGGGACATTGCACTATCCACTAGAAGTCAGATAGTCCGAAAATAAATATGTCTCATTCTGACAAACAAATTACGACATGATTTATACCATAAAAAGTTATATTAGTTCGGAATTAGGAAATGTGAGTTCACCAAAAAAATATGAACCACTTGTTTCTGATCAAGAACATTCTAATGATACTCTTCTACATACTAGAGAAAAGATATCTATAAAATGATTGTAACGACAATAGCATCAGACCGGGAGATTTTAAAAAAGCGGTTAACGAAATGTGGTTGACTTTCGTGTCGTCGCTCATTAATTTTCCAACGCAGGGCAACGCAAGAGACGATTGTGTGATTCACAAAGCACCAGAATTGTCGAAATGGCTGGTTGCGCTTAAATAGTTTATCAGAGCATTCAGGACCATTAGGCGATTACACTCGGCAAGAGAGCTTAATACCCGGGAATTAACCATGCTACTGACATTTGTGGTTTTAACCCGACAGGGTTTAGTTCGGTTTTTGTCAAAAATATCTCCTTGAGAGCCTCGTTGGGCGAGTGGTTGCAAGCATGACTCAGTAGTCACGCTTTCTCGATCAGTATCGAGAGGGCCTAGTTTAGAATCGGGTTCGGTACTACGGAATTTTCCTAGTTAGTTTTTCTCATAAAAATATCTTACACTGGTAGTCCGCTTAGGCAATCGGCTCACCGCACCCAACTACTACATTGTGGGATTTAAGCATGACTGCTAAACCGTGGAAGTGTATTACACCCCGCTACCTACCTCTTCGAGGATTAGCTTGATGTTATGGTCCCGTTTTGTCTGTAG
>DWME01002422.1:0-20930 GCA_018244795.1 Parelbella ahira ahira | reverse complement strand
TGCGCGCCATGGATTTGAACCCAGGACCCCCGGAATGAGAGGCTGAATTCTTAACCACTAGGCTACCACTGCTGGTATGTTATATAAATGTGGATAAATATTGCTTTAAGATTTTAATTAATTACTATTGACATATTGTGTTGAACTCCGCGAAAAAAATACATAGAATACCTGTAAGAGTTGTAGGTATCTGTAATAGTTGTGGCAAATAAATAGGAATTTATTTTCTGTACTAACAAAATGACGGGTACAAACTTCTATTGAACTAATGGTCGAGCTTGCGTAACTCTTTCTGCTTATATTCCTGTTACTCCAGCGTTTCGGATCCGCGTCAAATGTGAAACCTATAGAGAATTATGGAACTGGTTTCAGCAACAGCGAGAAACAGTCACGAGAATATCTCGATATAATATATAAGATAGGACTTATTCATTCCGCACCTTGGTAGCTAGTAATGACTTAATATTTCGTTTAAAATGAAATGCTTAAATGTCTGTGCTCGATAGAAAAAGTCATTATTTGCCATTACGTCGTGTTATTATTAGATATTATTCCAGTCAGATTATTATTCAAATTTCATGATAAAAAATTTTAACGTATCAAAATTGTTAATTTTATTAATGTGTAGCTAAAATTGATTTGTCATATAAAGTGATTCATTACCGTCACCCGTTATAAGGGAATAGTTCTAACTTGAGCTTATGTATTTTGTTCTTTAGGGATTGTAGATTGTAATTCCATGTATAGAGCTGTGTTTGTGCATCCATCGTCATTTTCTTCATCACCATCATCACTACTGTCATCATCTCTATTACTATCATCTTCTGCGTCATTATCCTCATTACCTACATTATCATTAGCATCAACAAAAACAATAATATCAACAATACTTCGACCTTTCCTTTTCTTCTATATCATTATTATCTAATCTCCTGTAGTTCTCCTCTTGCTGGTAGAACACGTCTAAAAGAAGTACCGTGGTAAGTGCTGCCTGTTATTTGAGCTGAATGCTCCTGGCGCCATTCCACGGCTATTCTATTTAAATCCCCTCCATTCGTCCTCATCGTCAACTGTAAAAGCATTTGCGACTAATGGACGGGAATTGGAGCCGATAAATAAGAAAATTGGCGACCCCGCACACGTGGTCTGGAAATACAATTAATTACCCTCACATGCCGACGACGGCAACCATTTGCTTGACCGAGTGTACGCGACTTGCCCCATAGGTGACGAGTAGCGAGAAGTGTTGTTTCACTCCTGGTCTTCTATCAGAGTATCAAGGATCAAACACATTATCTGCCACGTTGCCCAAGTGCAGATTGGTGAATACGTTTCCATAAATTTAAAAAGTTCATATTAACATTTCAATTTCATTGATTATTTGCGCTTAAGTCGTACATCGTTTGTCGTTCATTCGTTTCCAATGGGACAAATAAATGCGTACGTAGTAAGAATTTTGATGGATTCGAATTGCGCCATTTTGCTAATACGATACTTTTCGGTCACATTCCCTGGGTTATTTCTGGTTCTATAGTAATTCGAGGACAAACATAACATTAAGTCCACTAATTGGACCACTGATTTATTGTGAGGAAGGTAATCGGTGCGTGGTTTACGCTTGCCGCTCATTAATTATATTGACCTATAATTTGCCATAGCGAGACATTATTATCATTAAACCGTATTAGAAGATTCATTATGGATTTTTTTGACATCGGCACACGGTCATCAGATCCCAAAATAAGCTTCAAGTGAGCTTGTAGTTATTATGGTAACCAGACAGGTGACCAAACCATATAAATATATACTTACGAGTATATAGACGTTTTTACGTCCAAACAGAACAAATACTCGTGTTCGTCATACAAATATTTATTCTTTTTGGAAATCGAACCCACCACTCCTGGTTCAACAGTCAGATGTACTAAACACTTTACCAGCAAGCCAATCAAGTCTACTTTTATTTTTGAAAAGGCTAAAAGTTTCAAAGCCCAGCTGTAATATATCTGAAGCATGGCAATGGCAACCGCTAATTGTAAAAATTAAACCCTCAGTAAAGTATATCACACACACACATACAATACATTTTTAATTATAGTTCTACATTTAGCAAATTTGTCTATAATAATTACCCTTTCTAGTACTTACATACTCGTAGTTGGGAATATTAACGTCTTGTTATAACAATACACGAGTAAGAAGGAATTACTAACTGTAAATTAGGAAAAGACCTATAATACCTTACCGTGCACATTTGGTTACATAAACTTTTGTATGATAATACATATTAAAAAGTGTTCCGATTATTTAAAATACGATAGGTAATAAATTAAATGAACACAAAGACGGAAATTGTGGAATTTCGGTAACCATATAAATTATCTAATATGTCATAATAAATCTTCGTTGGTGTTTTCAGAAGTATCTAAATATTCGACAGTTTTATTCCGTACCGAATATTTTTGTTAAAGCGAAACTTAATGGGCCGACAGGGTGTTTTTATTTTTAATCGCCATCCGTAAATATTCGTTGACATGAACCATTTAAATCGATAACAATTTAGTTGAATGAGTCCCAATATTTTATGGTAGCGGAAAATCCTGGTTTGGAAAAAATAACAAATTATGCCAAAGGTAAACATTTAAATGGAAAATAAAGTGAATACACAGAGTTTCAAGAATAAAAAAAGGTAAAAAATAACTAGACTATAATTCATGTTTGCTACTTCGATTGATAAACGTCTTTCTTTCGTCATCTATTGTGAAAATACTGCTATACCACAGCTTCATCTCGTTCCGTTTTGTCTTATTGTCAATGAATATAGCGCGCTTTGCCCAGCAACCAATTTGCTCTAGTCGCGATTGAGATTAAATAATGAAAATTTGTGGGCCTTTAAAAACTTATCACCATATATCTTATCTTATTATACTGATACTACTATATTTATTTTTTCACGACGCGTTCCATTTTCAAATTGTGTCATGCAGCACTGAAATTCGGTAATTACATTTATTTATTTTATGACGCCGTTAAAAGCACTTTCTTACGATGTTATAGTGTTGCTGAGAAATGAACTTACCTCGTAAACTAGTTAGGATACGAATTTTCCCTACCCTGCAGTATGGCATACTCAATTAATATTGCAGCCTTTCCAACATCATAAAGGACTCTCGTAAAATGAGCTCTCAGAAATTTTGGAATCTTTAAGAAGTTCTCTCGTCTTTTTATAATTTACGGTTAAAAAAAATCAACTTTTTATTCTTTACGATTGCTGAGTGTAAGAAAAAGCAAAAAATAAATATTTAAAATACAACTTTGAGAGACTTATATGTGTATGTCTAGCAGTGGATGGGAGTAAGCTGGTGCTGATGTTGATGATGTTGATTATAAAGATGATAATGTTGATAATGATGATGATAATAATGAAGACATTAAAAACCTAATTGCTATGTTGTAGTGGTAATTTTCTCGTGTCCACATTATGAAACTTACGCTTGTTTGAGTCCATTTGTGTTGTTTAAGGAAATAATGTCAACAATAATTATACCGAATGCAATGAACTTTGCGGACAAGCGTGGTTTTTAAATAACTGCATTAAGTATGGGGTGCTTGCCACGCGACGTTGTTGACACGAACATTGCTGTCTAGGGCTGTGTTCATAATACACGCGCTTATTTAATCAATTAATAAATCTATACGATTTTATATGTATATACGTCATACATACATGTGAATGAATCTCCGCATCATGTGATACTTGGTAAATATAGAACTTGTGTACAGATTTGCGAGTATTTTAATGCGGGTAGTGGCACAATGTTTTTTCTTAATGAATGACAGCTCGGTCGCCTCGATGACAGTTCTATGGCTTACGTCTGAGCAATATCGTCCAATACAGGGAAGGTAGACGGTACCGAGTGCCAATGTGTTTACAAACACTTAGATTGGTTCAGAGGCATATTTAGAGAAGTATCTTCTCGAATAGGGTTTAGCTAGCAATATCCAATTTATTAGAATAAAAATAAACACAAGATTATTTTCAAATATTAGTAGGAAATAATTACGTTTTATGTGTGTCATATACCTACAGTTTAATTTCGTACAGTTACCTACGGGTGAAATGTTGAATGGATCAATAAGATCTAAGTATATTTTGAGAATCTACCAACCTTAACGAACTCATTCCCATCTCACTTAACAGCTGTGCAACGTTTATCCGATCGGCCATTTGTATTTTAAACTGTCACTTTTCAAACTTGTGACCGCACCCTTAGTCGCTACTTTTTGTAGTGTTACAGAATTTGCTTAGTAACATCGGATTGAATCGGAAGTGAAACCATATGAACGCACACGAAGCACCTATAAACACACAAGTAGTTTTCAATGCTTTGTGAAAAAGCGCTTTCATATCATGAAGGGCTGGTAATTATACGCCTGATAAGGGAGCACAACATTACTTACTCGTCCGTTAGTAGAATTAATTAAACCTAAACGCGCTGAGAACCAATCAGATAATTAACACGTTTTAATTACTGTTATTGATTTAATAATATATCATACTTGTATTTATAGGCTGTATCTATTATTTACCAAATACCAAATACTCATAAAGCAATGATTGATTTGTTAGAAATATATCAATTGAACGTGATGAAGTTAGTTTTTAATAGGTATGTACTTTATATATTATATTTAATATTGTGGTAGTTTAGAATTCAATCTCTCACTGCGGAGGTCACCGGTTCATACCCATGGCAGGCACCTCTTTAATTTTCTTGTAGTTCTTAGAATTTTCTTGTAGTTAATTAAGGTGTGCAGGTTTGCTTACAATGTTTTCCTTCAGCGTTGTAGCAATTGATACTCAATCTTAAAGGGCACGTATTTGTAAAAAGGCGTACACCATGGATATGTACCAGAACCCCTAGAGTCAGTCCCTGACTTCTAAACTACTAAGCTATCACTGCCAATTATGAATATGAAGGTAAAAATTATTCACTAGTAATATGTGTTTATATATAAATATTGTTATGTTCGCCCAATCAAGATCAATGTAACATATTGTGGTACATGCTAAGAAATTTTCTGATATCTAATACGGTGCAGATAAAATATAGACAAGGCCTGGACCTACAAGGAATTGTAAGGCCTCGGCCGGCATCGGGTTGAAACTATATCCGATTCTAGAACTGCTTAAACGGTAACGCATGGGACATTATGTGACATTAGTTTAAATGAAGATTAGATTGTTTGATTGGGCAATTTTACTCTGCTCTTGACTGCCGTAGAAAGGTAATACATGGAATATTAGCTGACATTCGTTTGAATGAATGTTCCATTGTTTGATTGGGCAGTTTTGCTCTAGAATCTTCTCTTGACCGTCGCAGAAGTGCAATTTGCGATGAGGTTCTCGAAAAAAGTAAGGTCTTTAACATAAATCGCTATCGGTCTGTTCACCACCGCTACCCCACTATCAAGAAATCTTCCGCCATTCCCTTTGGAAGGCTTCCAAGTCGTTCCGCTACGTTTTTAAGCTCTTATACCCCAATGAAATATAAATCGTAACTAACGTTGGCACGTTATAGCTTCTTTATTAGGAGCCGAGATTCGATGTAATTTACTCGGAGGTCACTCGTAAAAAACATTGATCCTCGATCGCAACTTGACTATTTTCGAGTGCTACAAATCATTGTCCACTTTTATCGCTAAAGATTGGAAACTTTTTCCTTGGACCTAAATATCTTAATTTGCGATTATATATACTCACACATCTTCCTCACTATCATGTCAGCAAATGAGAGAGAGAGAGAGGAAGAGACCGAGACCGCGACGTGGCAAACGTAGCGTAGGACGCCCCCCAGCTAGGTGGAGTGAAGATATACGCAAAGTGGCTGGCAGTGGTTGGATGCGAAGAGTTGAATATCGAGCTCAGTGGCGTACCATTGGAGAAGGCTGTGTCCAGCAGTGGACAGAAGTAGGCTGATAATGATGAAAAAAGAACATTTGTCAGATCATTTGCGTTAGAAACAGCAGAACTCCTAGTCTAGTTTTACAATTGTAAAACTTGTTATTGTCAGGAATGTTAATAATATTTGTAAATTGTCGAAATAGCGATTGGAATTTTTCTACGTAAAATTTTACAATAAAATGTTATCAACAAGCAACAAACAGATCGCACGTACTATACTGTCGTATTATTGGTTCAATATTCTCGCTACAAAGACGCGAAGCGTGCCATTTTCCGGTATGTCCCGATATCGGCACTAAGTTCCGGTTGACTGACTTACATTGCCCATCTCGCTTTTGCATAAAATCTTCTGTTAACCGGAACAATTGTAAGTTTTCTTTATTTAATATACGTAGGAGTTGCAGTTTTAAGCACATACTGCCATAACACATTGGGCATACCGTTTTAGTTTTAAACGTGTTGTAGTTAATAAATGGCCCACGTGTTAGTGCAAGAGTTGGTTAATATCACATGTTAGTGATGTGACCGCAAAAAGTTTTTTGGATATAAAAAAATATTTTGAAACTGGAACAAGTATGATTTCCATGTATTTAATCCGCTAAATCCGAATCTGGAGTTTATTTGGACCTGGACATATTACTTATATATCAAAAGATGTACCAATATAACCAAAGCAAAATGAAATAGCGTTTATATAATATATGAGTAAATATAGTATACGTCTCTTTCGATTCAATTCATACAGCTTAGCGCCTTTAGTTCGACGATAAATCTTGGCGGAACCGATTTTTGTAATAGCAACCCACGTGATCATCGCCACAATGACGTTGCCTCGGCCGCATATATCTTCGATCCCCCATTGAAGCTATCGCGCTGCCAACGATGTTCATTGCGCGACTAACCTGTGAGACACACTGTGGCTTAGTGTTGCCAGTATATTTAAAATACCCGCTTTTTTGTCTTATTCTGTCCACTCTGTAGTACCTAAGTGTGCGTGGTGTTTAGTGTAGTGTGTCTTGCGTATATTGTATATGGAAAAACGCTTATTAAGATTGTTGTGTAGTTTGTCAGTAGTTTATATATTATTGATATTCATATATGTGTATATAATATATCTATATTTATATATCATAACGGCTTCTTCCCGTGCTAAAATCCTAAAATATACATACATGTAGGTACGTTTTATTTACGAATTGTTGAAACTTAAAAACGTAGACTTTCTTTGTCATGTGCTAAGTTAATGTTCTTACTATTCTTGTTCATTTATGTTAAGTCTGCAAAAAAGGTAACACCTATGTACATATATTAATGTTCAATATTAGATAATAAAAAATAATAATAATGGACCCATTTGTCATTCCACTGTTGGAATACGGGTTTCTTCACACGTTAAGATAATACTAAATACGTCAAATAAACATAATATCACACTTTTATTTCGAAACCCCGAAAGGGGTCAGTCAGAGGAGTGTACATAAAAAATTACACAAAAAGCAGCGTATTTTTTATTTATATTCATGACGCTTAAACAAATATTAATATTACATAAACAATTTAATACGTATATAAATAAAGTTAAATAACTTGGATTCAAAGATTTAAAAAATGACAAGAAATATAAACTAGTAATTTTGATATATGTATACGAATACATTGACGGGATTTGACATAATATAGTGATATATTAATACCGTGACATGATACTTCAGAGTAACTTATCATTCGTTTACCAAGCCAGTATGTCAATTCAAACAAACTACACTCAGGTGGGTTCGAGTGAAAGCGACTTTAGAACGGCCCGGCCGATTGGCCGATTCAATTTTCTCGGAGAGCCGGAATCCCTCTTGAATTGTCTGCCACACACATCAATGTCAATACGATTATAAGTCCCCGAGATAGACAGAAAGTTATCAGCTTTGGGAGAATTGCCGACTCGTGACGGCGACGTTCATGTAATAGATTTGATATTACGTTTAAATTGAAGCGGCTCAGAACGAAATTATGGTCACTACGCACTCTCGTTTATATCACTGATGAGTCTCACGAAGTACTTTGTCACTTACACTTTTGATGTAGAGATGGGGTAGATTAAATGGGATGGAAGTTCTAGTTCAGTTGGAAATGTTTTACTGGTATAAAATATATCTATACCCGGCAATGGGTAAGTACTACTTAGTGGGTATCTACTTACTATTCATCGACTTTTTGTTGGTGAAAATGTTTTTTGAAAACGTGATTGTTTGAATTGTGACTAATATTATAAAAAAATATTAGTCGTGTGTGACTTGGTATTGGAGAATAACCTAAGATACAATTATTTTCTTTTTGATCATTAGTCGTGAAGATGGTAAATTTTTCACGTACGTATATGCTTCTGGGATCATTAGTTAAATGTTTATAGTTGAAGTACTAACTAACTCATTAAAATATGATCATACGAACACGCACTGGCTTAGCACGAAAACAGCTTAAGTGAAAAATATTTTCTTGCGCACAAAACGGTCCCGTCATCGTTATTCGTCATCGTGCAGTTTCCATTGCCTCGAATTCCCCCTAAAGGGTGTTTACCTCAAGCATGACTTACAAATTCCGGTTTCCTATTATGTATAGAAAGAATAATACGTAAGACTTTTTATGCTTTTTATACTATATATATGTAAAGTCCAGATATGTCTTTCTAAGTAACGAAAATCAAGTAAAAAACTCGTATTTACATCCGAAGACATGGCTGTAGAAATATAAAATTCACTATATTCGCATTCAAAATTACATCCTCTTTTTATCTTATTTTTCATCAACATAACGAAACCAGTTTCGATACAACAATGATTAGTTTAGAACACAGCTCCTGTTTAAGACTCTCGGGATGTTGTATTTGAAAAAAAAATGATTTATTGAATAAGACGGTTTGTTAATTGAACTATATCACCAGTGCAGCTCTGCATAACTATATCTGCGAAATAAGAATTTCACAATAAAATGGAAAAGAAAAGCTTATTTTGAAATTACACTGCTTTTTCACACACTCACTCTTGTTATCTGTCAAATAAAAAAAGGGAAAATATATATTATTTTTTAATTACCATGCTGGATATGTGAGTAGGGGACCGCAGAGACTAGCTCTTTGTTCTGCTTAAACTTTCAATAGTGGACGGCCAGGGCATTCAACAGTGTCCATGTTGTCTGTGGTACAGCAGTTCCAGCGGGAGGTCAGAGCCTCAACTGTTACATAGCAGGGTGCACCACGGACACTTGTGATTGACTTGCTCTCCAGGCGAAGCTTGAAACCCCTTACACCCATTTATACCCTAATAAGTTTTGAGAATAAAAAAAAATATTTGAAATTTACTACGAATCTTTCTCCCTTTCTCTCCCTCCTTTGTAACAAGGTAATATGACGACTTATGATTTAATGTTACCTGTGCGATATTTAATACTACTTTTGCAATGATACATTTTGCTTCTTGAACCAAATTTTTACGTCATATTTCTAACAGAATCAAAGCATCGAGTATTATACGGTCTTACAAGCAAGCGACTAATGGAATATAAATTAAATTGCACTACATCTTCCGAGCCGATCTACTGCAGGCTAATGTGCACTCAAAGCACGTTTGACTGTAGCTCATTTAGGCCACGTAATAATGTCAGCGTAGCACATAATGAGGCTCGAAGTTTCAATCCATATCAATTTGGAAACCTTATTTAATCTTATAATATGTAATGAGATAATTAATAATTACAATTATATTACGAAACAAAGTTACTAAGCTGCGGTCTTCATATAAGTTTAAGTAAGTTTTAAATGCTTAGCGTTTACACATCTAAGACTTTCTGTTCATTGATTAAACACGTCGAGCACAGTGGCGTGATATCGGAGAGGCCTACGTCCAGCAGTGGGCGGGAGTAGGCTGATGATGATGATGTGTAAACAGGTGAAATAGTTAGAAAAAGTAATGTTATTCAACTATATGCTTCCAAAATGTTCTAAGAGGGTCTAATGTCAAAATATGTACATTGGGATTTCGACTGTCGTTTAGGTCTTCGGAATGCATGTTCCCACGTATTTTTGGCTTGTATATTATTATCATTATGTATAGCATGATATATAATGTGTATTGCGTGTCATATATCATACATTTTACTTTTACCCTTTATATATTTCTAAAATAGTGCGCGTCTTTGCCCTTCATCAGTATATATGTATACTTATACATACAATAACAGAAGTTCCCAATACTCTTATATACCTCTTAGACTTCTTGACAAATCTACAGTTAATTTTCAGTTAGTATTTCGAACAAGAGGCATGACAAATGGCTTTCCATTCACAGCCGTGTTCTGGCAGTTCAGGTTGCTTTCAGTGTGAATGTGCGCGTTAGCGCACATTAACCTGTACCGATCGTTAGATCGGTACATGTTACAGTCGACTGTTAACTTGGATACAAAAGGCTTTCCGCTCTGCGAGGACCGCACACTCAATACTTTCAATATTGACGAATAACGATCGAATGGTGCAGGCATAGTTCACTGCGTCAGAATTATAGGTACCAGTCGCGAATTCCTTTTAAAATGAATGTACGGGTTGTATTAAAACACACTTCAATCTTTTATATCCACGTTGAATTATTGTAGTATGAAATGAAAACTCCTAGCTAAAAATATATGCATCTCCGATAGCTATAAAAGATGCTGTTTTTCTTTGGTTAGAAGATTTTAGTAGTTATTAAATAAAACCGATTAGCCGATTCAGTAAACATGTGGCGCCATCTGTTTACCGAATCGTGATAACCTGGTGCAGTAGCTAGATTTGTACATATATAAAAATAATTTCCCCCAATTGCCCGATCACACGGCTCTCAAAACACTTTATGTTGGAAATTTGCTTAGCAATTTACTCGCGGAGCGTAAAATTTAAAGTGTCATATCTCCGCCCGTCACAATATATACATACGCGAAAGTAATAAATTCACTCGCTGTAATTATTCATACCGTGTTTACTGTGTATAATCTGTCATATGAGTAAAACACGCGATGCCGCTGTTCCTTAAGAAAGCTCACGAAACATGTTTATATTAAAGCATGTTTCATACAATATGTACAAATACGTTCAACATATAGACACACGCGTACATGAAGAGTTATGGTGTAACGTGTATATTTCGAAACTGTGGTATTATTAAGAAATGGCGTTTAGTTGAGAATTGTTTTTATTATAACATCAATTTTAAAATCTAGTTTAAGTATAATAGTTATAAGCTTTTTGGTTTTACAGATAACATTGACTGCCTTGTCGGTCGAGTGGTAGCAAGTGCGACTGCCGATCGGGAGGTCGTGGATTCAAATCCCGTGTCGGGCGCTATTGGATTTTTCTAATTTAGAGCCTAGTAGTGACTCAGAGTCTGGATCTGCGCCCAGTGAATGTCAATAGGCCCAACACCAATTCCATGGGACGAAAACTTGACTCGTGAAGCGTGGGAGTGACACTCCTCTGCCTACCTTCGGGGATTACAGACGTGATGTTTCGTATGATTAGTTATAAAAAAGCGATATTGAACATTACACTACTGAGCCTTTACGAGTCCATACTCGTCACGTCCATACGTGAAGAGCTTAGATGTGTGCATCAAGGCATGCACACACTTCTAAGATAAACACACACATACAAAAGATGTGATGAAGACTGCCGAGTAACTCACAACTATGAATATTTGTACAAATAGCAGTTCACAGTAAAATCGAATAACTCACCGCCGAACAGGGTAATCTCAATTTAACATGATTAATAAAATAACCACAACCATTGCACTCTATCCCAACATAACCGAATAATTTCACAACAGTATCGTGAAATAATTAATTGGATAATAATGGATAAATAATGATATTTCCACCGCAACTTTAATGATACTTATTCTCGTTGGTCGGAAAATGTTTTATTGATATTTCACGTTTCTATTTAAAAAGGAAATGACGCCGGCAGTTATGTGTAATTGGATGAAAATAAGCTGAAATTTATTTATTCAAATAAGAGCTCTGTTTTGACCATGCGTTTGGTAATTATCGGTGCTCATTCCAAAGCAGTTGGTTCGATTCCCATTCTGGAATGAAAGGAATCGTAAATTATGTTTGTTCTGGATTGGGCTGTTTAAATAAAAATATGTTTTTGTCTACCACATAAGGTATTTGGCGAGACGATTTTATATTAATAAGAATTATCTATGTAAATTCATCCCTAGTAACAACGTCACAGATAAGCATAAAACTGTCAGAATTTTATATTTCATTTATTTATTTATCATCGATTTTATCCTTACAGTAATGAAGTTATATTATATTAAGAAACATAAAGAATTAGTAACATACTCAGTTTACAAATTAACCTTTAGTTCACTTTACATTCAGAACAATCATTATCAATCCGCGAATGAACGAGATTAGTTAGAACAATGTTGTATTCAACTAGTTTTCATATTACATTGTTACCACTGATTGAAACGCGGTAGCACGCGATGATCACATTTGGGGGATGTATAATCCCCCGAGTTTCGAGAAAATTTCGAGACTCTAAAATCGAGTTAATTAAACTGTAAATATAACTGGTGAATAGCGGCACTAAACCGCTTTGCATACCCCTTATGGGAAATACAGGCGTGATGTTATCTTAGTAACATATCTATATAACACCATTAAATATACATATATAATCAATTCTTTTACCGTATATTATGATTACTTCATTGCTGGAATATTTTTTCATAGTGAAAACTATTATTAAAAAGTAATTCAATAAAGTGAATGAGGTTATAGAAAAGGTTATTAAAAAAACTCGTGACATTTAATAGCGTTGACGTAAACGACAGGGTGTTGAATAATAAAGCCGACTCGCGTTTCATCGGCAAAAAAGTAAATTGGTAAAGAATAGCATTTAAGAAGTGGTCCTTTTATCTGTTACCTCTTTTATTATATTCAGTATCTCGTTTGGAAATAATTAAATTTCTTGCAAGATGAACGAAAACAAAGTGATATCAGAAAAGGAGCTCTTAGACGCCATAAAAAACCTTTTGAAGAAGAGTGGCCATTTGAATAAATTTCAAGCTGAGGTGTGTAATGTCTTTAACCTATTTTTTAGCGTTAAAAATAAATAATACTGTCTGGTTTCGATATATTTAAGTTTTGTTTAGACATTTCGCTTACAAATATTAACGAGAGTACGATAATTCATTTTTAATATTTTTATATATTTACCGGTAATATTTTACTTTGGTAACCTTATTGGAAGCATACAAGTCATTGGCTTACCTATAAGGAGTTTTAATTTTTCTATTACTGCGCAATTGTTATTTACTATACGTAATAATGGCCGAGTTTGCATTTGTTCATGTCTTGCATAAAAAAAGCAAGAAAGCGCTAACAACTACATGTAACAAGTGAACGTTATGTCCAAAACCATCTAAAACCAACCAGAAAAATTAACATTGACATAGACCTATCTGGGTCACCTGAACCATCTATTGATAGCTTAAGACATGATCAGATGTCTATTTATAGATACGCTAAATATATAACGCTGCTACATAATTATATAAAATATACGTGTCCCCATTAATGTAATTCCAGTGTCGTTGATCCTTCTCGTACAAAATTATAATCCGGTAAATAGCGAATTCGTTAAGCGAGGATTACCCCTAACTTGTACCAAAATCAAAGCGACCGGCACGGCCGGGCCAGCTTTTTATCCAATCCTCTTATGTCACGTCGGTAAAGAGTAGTTTGCATTAATTAATCGCTGTAATCCACGTTCAATCTGTTCAAACTACCAGAACATCGGTAATTAAGTCGAAAGCCAGCGTTCAACGCCCCTCTAAAACATCTAGAAGTTTCCAGCGCTTAACCGTCCTTATAGTTGTGTTACATTAAAAGAATGAAGTAAAAAAACCCGTTAGTCGAAAGTCGAGAAATACCACAAACGGTTGAAATAAAAAAGGTTTTCAAATGTACGTAATTTGTAATAGGTATTCCTTTTGTTCTGTGGCGTTTGTTTCATTGGCTATGCATAATGTATACCTACATATTGGTAAATATACATACGTAATATTATGAATCAGACATTCTTTAAGCGCCGCGTAAATACATCCAATCCAGTCTAAAATAATCCAGTTTTTTTTTCCAATAGTTTAGGATGATATCCTGTTGTTTTTATTATTGATAGATGTATTGATATACATTATATGTATGGTATCGGTGTATGAGAGGCAATGTGATAATGTATTTATCAAATCTCATAATTTCAATTGAACCCAAGATTAGCTACCTATGTTAAAAAAATATTTAAAGAGTTAATATAATTACAAACATACGAAGTGAAGTACATAAACTAACTTAGTGAGACGTATTCATGTCGCAAATCTTATTTGATTTATATCTTTAGATGCGTGCTAAAGTCACTCAAGTGCTGCAAGAGAGGCAAGGGTCTCACGAGCCCGGTTACAAGAACTCTGGTGCCCCAGTGCCTTGTGAAGAGGTTCTTTTAGTCAACGAGCTGGTTAGAGAGTATCTCGAATGGAACGGTTATCTTTACACCGCTTCCGTGATGTCATCTGAAGCATGCATGCCTGGTACCAAGCGGACTCGAGCGGACTTATGCGCCGAAGTCGGTGTAAGGGACGACGAGAAGTCTTCCGCGCTGCCACTCCTCTCGAACATAGTCTCGGCTTATACTGAGCGTATCAAGCGTAAGATTAGCAAGATAAAGAAGGAGGGCTAAGTAATAAAACAAAGTACTTTGCAATAGTCATCAACCTAAATGTATGATGGTGTGTTATGTTAAATGTGCCGGTTAGTTCCCTTATCTAGTCAAGCTGGAAAGAAAACATACGATTGCAACAGACATATCTGTTGACCGAACATTTGACTTGATTATCCAAGGATACAGATTTTACTCGAGTTTTTTAATTGATGGTAAATTATATGTTATTGTAATTATCAAAATTATTATTGTGGATTTTTTGGGATATATATTTATATAAAAATATAATATTATACAAACTTGTCCTTAAATTTTGAATAACTTTATATTATTTTAGAATGTTCTGATTTCTTTTGAAATATTCTGTTATTTTTCCTGCTGTTGACAAAAATACGTTATTTTTGCTCAGTAGATTGTCCATGCTCCTTAATGAGAGTTTTTTTGTTGAAAGATCGTGTTACCTAAATGGAGTTTATAACGATGCCTAACTATACTAACGGTTGACGAATATTTAAGGATCACACAATGCCATCATCACCCTAAATTCATTGCTATAGGGTATAGGTCTTCCCTGAGTGGATTTTGCCCATAAACCCCACGTTGAGCATTTCGGTTGGGGATCGACTTGACAGATCGCCTACGCAGTTGGCCGTAGGCGGCTAAGGCAGTAAGTCGTTTAAAGATCACTACAACTCTATCTACTGCAATCGCCGTAGTATATCTGGCTGAAACAAATCAACTTCAACATATGTTTTAATTAATCAACTATTGAACATGAGTTTATTCTCAGAACATAAGGGCTTAAGGAAGCCACCTATTCCACCACATTAGATCAATACGGGTTGGTAGAGAATATAGCGCAAAATTTTGTCCTCATAATGTTATCGTTGTCTGTTATAAAAAGTCATAATTTATGTGACATAAACACCAATCCCTTAGATAACGATACGCCTATGCGTGCCTGGGATCGAATCTCAAATGAATGGAATGGGAGACTGAATTCAAAAACATTAAGCTAATCCTGCCTGAACCGTAGAATGTCTTCCACAAGCTGACTTCCAGTAAATCATTCATGATACAATACTCCGAAGCAACGTACAGTGAACTTAAGATTTTAAATAACAAGGCGAAGAGAAACGGGAACGGTTTACAGTTTCAAGTTATTGTTTGTTTCTGGCGTCGTGTTTTCTTTTATATGCAATCCTCTTTATTTGTACAATGTTTCAAAGAAAACACAGACATGTATTCCTTAAACCCTCGAGCTAATATGTACGTTTAAGTTGTGTTTTGAAAACAAGCGATCATAAATAGGTTTAACAATATTCGTGATCAAGAAAAGCTATTTGAAAATGTTCTTTTAAAACTTTTTTAGTTTTTTGTCCAAATTCATCTGCGAACGAAGTAGGTACTTTATAATTGTGATAAATGCGAATATGTTTCAATCTTAATATGTAACAAACAAGTATTATTCAGATTTTTTTTAATTCCCTATTTTATAAAAACTACTATGGATACATCAATCGACACTATGTATACATCTATGGATTAATATAAAGTAGATACGTAATGAAACCATAATTTGGGACGATTGTAAATTAATATCATCGGTAAATAACCCATAACAACCCTTTTTTATAACACAGGTCAATGTTGCTGTTAAAAAATTGTAAGGGGTACATAGTTTTACGCACGAAATCCTAAAACAATTTCACCACGTTCCTGTTATAAAACTTTGCGAAAATCGATTAATATTAATGTATTATAGACAGCTCAAATTGTTGAGTTGGTAAGAGTGAAGTATCTAGACAAATCATTTGGGATAAGCCGCCAACATCACAACTAAGAGGAATGGATGTATAATTTCGCGTAAGCTCATATTATATTAACAAGATGGCGGTACTTTAAAGGATATATCGGATATAATTGTAGATTAAGGGTAAAAGCCCGAAATTAGAGCTCTCAGAAAAAGAACCCTTATGAAATTATGATATAAACAAGGTGAAGGCGAGGGGGAGCGGGTGATTCAATTCCGGTAATGGGGTCCAAATTGAAGGACAATTTTGTATCGCCGTCATGGTTGTCGGATTTTCGATACAAATAAAAAATATTATTGTATAAAATGTACGTGTCAAAGATATATGTATAATTGTAATATTGATTTAAAATTAATAAATATCGAAGCTGTAATGTGGAATGGTATCTAATACTATCTTTGGCTTGCACAAAACATGCAATTTTTTGACATGTTGAATTTTTTTTATTGTTACGAGAGTATCGAGCCGGTAGCCACAAGTGGCTTCTCGTTGCATTTGTAGCTTATCCTCAAAAGGAAGAGTAGGACTACTGGTATTAGCTTTTGTTAGTTGCAGAGAAAATTTTCGGTAACTATTAATAGTCAATAGGACTATAGGAATGAGGCTGTTAGCGCAATTAGGATTACGCTAGTATGAGTGCAGTCAGTGAAAGTAACTGTCCTATTTAATGTGAAAGATACAATTATACGCTCACCACCTATTCCAATTGGAGGACGTAAACGTAGCTGGTGAAACGTGGGAGTATACAACACTCATCTGCCTACTTTTTCGGGGCTTACAGGTATGATGTTACGCATAAAGAAATTATTATGTTGAAATATTATGAGAGGCGAAATTTCTAAGCTATGTTTATTCCAGCTTCGTTAATGGCAACCCTGGGAACGAGGCGCCCTGCAAGCGGTGGCGTGTCGCGGCGGCGCCCAAATGCACGTATACCTTCACAACGAACTGACAATATTTTACAATCAAATTGTTCGATAACGCCCGTACTGTTATAAATTGAGTTTGAAATGGCTTTGAATATTGTATTTTTTCGTTTCACCTTTGATGATTCACCGTCTATGTTAAAAACAAATGTGACGTTAGCTGTGGATGTGGGAGGTAGCATGGAGTTCAAACACTAACTCAATTGTCAATGTATATTGTGGATTTTCATAGATGGACGTTAGCTTCATTTAGTTCTAAATGGAGGCGTTGCTGTCTAAATAAAGTGGATTGGAACGGTCCGTTCGCAGGCGCATCGTTCACCAACATTTTGTTTTCTCTTTACCGTACATTTATGTCATTTAGCATACTTATATTGTATACCGACATACCTTGTCTAGGGAGTATCAACATGAGTTAATAATATTGCAAGACGTGATATTTTAACTGACTTTCTACCAAGTTTACTTAAGGTGAAATGATTAAAAATTGAGTATAAAAATATCATTGGAAATGAATTTAATATCAGCTATACCTACTCATTAATAAAAACGATGCACCTTTATATTAAATCGATGGTAATTTTAAAACGAACCAAGTAGGTACTCAGCCTGCTTCTAGAACTTTCGAAACCGCATTTCTTTCATATTATTTAAATAGTGCATTTTCGAATATACGATAGCAATCCATCGATCTTATTTAAATAGCTTCGATAAGAACCTTTTCATTCCATTATACTTATAAAGCCTCCCGAATGTTCTCGAAATGTATTCAGAAACTTACAACCTTAGGCCACTCACGCGATTTTAGAAATTGCTTACGGTAAGCGAAGTTCGTATCTTGTATTTGTACTGCTGATTATCAAGTCTCAGTCTTCGGTAACTGTTTCTAGGTCAATGAAATATGGAGACTATGAAGAGTCAGCTCAAGCAATTTGGGGTAACTCTTATACATACTTTTTGTTTATTCTATGTAGGTATGAAATTATATGTGTACGTATTTAGAAGTGTACATATGCGGTACATCTAATTGAGATCATCGTAGCTTAGGATCTGTGTAGTATGGAGTCAAATAATCGTATACAAATATATCCAAAGGCATTATTAAAATTATCTTTATTATATACTTCATTACGCTTTCAAATTGTTTATTGTCATCTTAATTCGTCGACACACAACAGTTATTGATACACTGTATTGTTAGGTTTTGTTAAACACGCGTCAGGTCTTAGAATGAAGCAAATCATAGTAATATATGGAGCTATAGTTTGCAAATACCTGTTGGAACATTTCGATACCTTTGAGGACATTACGGAAAATACCTAGGCCCGCAGGTTACTTAAGAATGTTTTCTTTTAGCAGTGTAGCGAGTGAGATTTAATTTTAAAAACGTACTTACGTAACTTAGTAAAGTTGGAGGTACGTGCCGGGGAATCGAACAGCAAATCCCCGAGGTGGGAGGAACAGTTTTAAACTACTTGGCGATCACGGTAACTTTTGATTTCCAAACAAATTCAAAGCATGTTCTCAAGAGTTGAAGGCACTTAAAAATTTGATAGATCTATAAAATAAATAAATTACATAAATATTGCGTATTTACAAATGTTATTATTTATATCATAATTTATTTTCATTAAAATATTGTAACTCGAAAATATGTATAATAGAAATTCCCATGTTTATTTCCGTTTGAACTACAACAATAAAGCTTTACAAGATCTGTTTATTGTTAAGGTTTTATGTTCTATAAATTATATTACACAATATAAAAGTTCCTCAACATTTGCTAAATAAAATATTTTGTATACATAAAGGCAAAATATTGCCTATTATTTGAATAAGAAATAGACCTCTTGAAATCCTGTTACACTAAAAAAATTAAAATATTGTAAAGCACAGTTGATCTACAATGAAATTTATTTAATAAATGTAGGCTTAAAATATATGTTTAAAATAAATTACATAATAATAATCGACCCATAGTCATTCCACTGTTGGAATATGGGTCTCCTCTCATATTGAGAGGGTTTTTTTTTTTTTTTTTTTTCTTTTTTTTCTTTTTTTCTTTTTTAAAATTCTAAGGTGTGCACGTTTCCTCACGATGTTTTCCTTCACCGTTAGCAAGTGATATTTAAACTTAAAACGCACTTTTATAAAGAGGTGCAGCGCCATGGATTCGAACACAGGACCCCCGGAATGAGAGGCTGAATTCTTAACCACTAGGCTACCACTGCCGGTAAATTACATAATATGTTTTAATCTCATATTTATAACGGCAGTATTAGAAAGTACTAACAATAAAAAAATAATCAACGCAGATTTAAATATCGCTGATAAAAAATTAAACCCGTGATGATAAACTTCAAATATTCATAAATAATTTTTCGTACATTAATGAATGAATGAATTAATATTTTTTAATTTCTCTACCAAGCAATCAATTAGTTGTCCGTGCCGCGTCAAGCCAGTTTATCAATACGCTAATCATCAGTCTATAGCCAGTGTCTATTGAAATTTCAGCCCCATATCAGCCGGACTTGGACAGAGCAACAGTGATAGCCAAATACTCTTATGTGCGCGGCTGGATGGGGGGCACCTCAACTCAAAAATTTCCATTTATCTATTATGCTATAAATATTACTGATGTAATCGTGTTGCAAGGTTATTTTTACCTAGTGTATATCGTGATATAAAGTTATAAAGGTGCTGAAGTATGAATTAATAATCATTATATTTATTTTATATTTATATTTATTTTACAATCTATGTTATAGAGTAATGCAGATAATAAAAAAAATATATTTCATTTTTAATATAATAGCAACCCTGTATATCTGAGTAAGATAGAATCGTAAAAGTTTGATGGTGATTTTAATAAAAGGGTGGTATTACACTACGGGTAATATAAACGGTATAGTTAGTGTTTTCATATAAAAAACTTAGTAGGTTTCGCGTAATGAAGTATGTGAACGATTTACATTGGATTTTTACATCAAATCCAAGTACTTCTTACATTTAACCATTTACATAACAAAGTGGTATCACCAAGAACAGTTACATGCCGTAAATCAATATGCTCACGGTGGTCGGTCCAGCGGTCGAGCACTTTGTGTCTAAGTTCGCCCCAAGACATTAGAGATGCAGTCTGTAACTAATGTTGTGGGCATCAGTGCTTGTTCCTCGTTGTATACCACGACCACGACTTTAGTATTCTATCCACGACTACGATTTTTGTATTCTACAAAAAAATTGACATTCAAATTATCTGCTGGTATTTACTTAGCCAGCAGAAGTCTTATGGTGGAAAATAAAAAGGGGTTGTAATAGATGACCGGAGTGTTGAAGGTTATTTCTCAGCAAATGTCTCGAGGAATGAAATGATCATATAAGAATAGCAGTACATATGTATTTTATACTAAATCGAATTGTTAAATTAATTAATTTTTTAATTAACAATTAGTTAAATTAGTTAATTT
>DWME01002421.1:0-20943 GCA_018244795.1 Parelbella ahira ahira | reverse complement strand
CTGCCTCGGAGGTCCTGGGTTCAAATCCCGGGTCGGGTGCTGTTGGATTTTTCTAATTTAGAATTTCTAGTAGTCACTCTGAGTCTGGACCAGTGCCCGGTGTATGGCAATAGGCTCGCCACCTATTCCATGGGACGTAAACGTAACTCGTGTAACGTGGGAGTGTACTATACTCCTCTGCCTACCTCTTCGGGGATTCCAAGCGTGATTGTACTATTTATAACGTTTCAGATTTTATAGAAATGTGCACATTGCCTGTGAACTTGACTCCGAGCGTGGCGACCAGTCTGCCGCCTTTCACCGCTGCAGTCCAGCGAGCAATGGGAGAAATAGTTAAGACTATTCTGTTGATATTCCTTTTCAAAAAATGTTCTGTCTCAATTTAAATCAAGCCAAGGTTCATTCACCATCGTCGTCAGCCTCTTGATGTCCACTGCTGGATGTAGGCCTTCCCTGATCGGCGCCACTCCATCCGGTCCTGGGCCTTCCGAATCCAGCAGCTTCCCGCTGTCTACTTCAGGTCGTTAGACCATCTGGTAGGAGGGCGACCTACGCTACTAAAATTCATAATTATCTGTGATTTTGGAGATCTTTTGTATTCAGGTCTACCACATCTGGGGATTCATTGTGACATCATTAATATTTCGGACAGGGTCAGGTACTTGCAGAATTACTGTGAAAGTGGCTGGCAGTGGTTGGATGCGACGACCTGAAGATCGAGCTCAGTGGCGTGCCATTGGAGAGGCTAATGTCCAGCAGTGGACGATGACAGGCTGATAGTGTGAAACATTTTAAAGATAAGATAAGATGAAACATTTTAAGATGCTTAAGCACACCTATGGAGTTTCTTTCGCCGCTTCTCCATAGAGAGATGTCTTCCGAAGCGGTGGTAGTTTCATTTTGACGTGCAAAAAGTGTTCTATTGAACCAATTTTGAATAAATGACATTTGAATTTGAATTGAATTTGAATTTACCATTCCACTGGCAAAAATTAGTCACAGATGCGATCGAAACAGCCGTCTTTTTTTTGTTTCCCCCGTTCCATGGCCATAGTAAATTCGATCGTTTAAACCTATTAACATGACGTATCCGTGACCAACAGGATATATTGGACGATTTCATTGCGTATCGTATCGAGACAAAGACCGTGGAAATCTCGGTGGTCGCCGGCAAGGAGTACGCGGCGTGCGCCATCTTCAAGCTGTCTAAAACACGGAAACGTAAACTAAAGAAAAACATTTAAAGTAACATCACAACAGCCGCGGGAAAGTTTTCGAGGGGAAAAAATCGATCGTGAGTGAGCCGGTACATAAAGCTATGTGTATAGTCTAAGTGTGTGTCACGAGATATTGTATCGCTCATTTGCGACTAGAGCGTATGAGTAAGTAACGAGTATATATTAAAAACACTATCTTGAAGAAAACAGTTGAGAAAGTTTGTAATCATAATTGTTCTGCGACTATTTTAATAGTTTTTTATCATAGAATAGTCTGTAAGTCATAAAAATAATAATAATAATCGACCCATTTGTCATTCCACTGTTGGAATACGGGTCTCCTGTCATATTGGGAGGGTTAAGGCCGTAGCCTGCCGCGCTGGCCAAGTGCGGGTTGGCAGACTTCACACACATTAGAATTTTTTTTTTGTAAATTCTAAGGTGTGCAGGTTTCCTCACGATGTTCTCCTTCACCGTTAGCAAGCGATATTTAAACTTAAAACGCACTTATATAAAGAGGAGCGCGCCATGGATTAGAACCCAGCGCCCCCGGAGTGAGAGGCTGAATTCTTAACCGCTAGGCTATCACTGCTGTAGGTCATAGTCTATAAGTAATATAATATTAGAATAGTCATAGAATAAATATGACTTGAACTTTTCTGAACTGTTTTCTGAAAGCGTTTTCGAGGTATTACACTCTAGTCGCAAATGAGCGACATGGTACAAATAAAATTTAAAAAATAACAGGTGATCAATTAGTGCTGGCGTCTATATTTCATTATGTGACTGCTTTATTGAAGTGTAGGTTCCAAGCGCGATGACTGAGCAAGAGGTTCTGGATTCCATCTGCAGTCGTGCAAAATGTTCTTCATCATCATCAACATTATCAGCCTACTTCCTTCCACTGCTGGACATGGTCCTCTCCAATGGCACGCTACTGATAGGGCAGGACATTTGGTAGGAGGGCGACCTATGCTCCCCTACCTTTTACGTTTGTCAATATAAGTGTAATGTGTATATGCATAGGCCGCCCTCCAGCCAGGTGGAGTGACGATATACCCAAAGTGGCTGGCAGTGGTTGGATGCGAAGAGCTGAAGATCGAGCTCAGTGGCGTGCCATTGGAGGACCTATGTCCAGCAGTGGACGGGAGTAGGCTGATAATGAATGAATGAATGAAAAAACATGGGCAATAGGGGATGACTTAGCCTCTGCTGACACGAGACCATAGTCCCCTGAAGCGCGGTTTTTAGCTCTCCCCTTGTCGCTTGGATATTATTTGAAGAAAAAATTTTCGATAAGACGTATGAACTCATTTTACAGTTTTTTATGTTTATTATTAGATTCTTTATAGAACACTATACCATGTTTCAAATGTGATTATTGTGAGTGGCATTAATATAAAGAATAAAATTATACCGCAACTTTTAAAATAAGAAAACGGTGTTTCCTTTGACATTTGAAAACAGCAAACTTCAATAAATTATGTATTAAATGCAATATGTGCATTTGTGACTTTCATAGTTATTGGTTATAAAATATTACTAGTGACTATGATAACTAGGTAACGTAAGATTAATTTGTATGATAGTAGTATTAAAATGAATCAGAAAACCACCTTAGTTCCAGGCATATCAACTTCATCTACATATTTGTCCTCATCTTCTTCAGCTATGTCATCTTCATCTTTTGCATCTGGATCTGTAATTGTTGGTGAAGATTTAAATGTTAACTAGAAAGCAATAGAAGTGGTTTTTATACAAATGAAAACTGGTTGCATATATGGTATATACCAGAATGTAATGGTTACAGTTGTAAAACAATTTAATTGTGTCTATCACCATATATACATATGCATCGGACCTAGTACTTTTTTATATTTGTTACCTTGATCTAACTTCTTTGCTCTAAGTTCCCGCTTGGCCTCCTCCACTTTTTGGTATTCCTCAATGATGGCTTTGTGCTGCTCAGGATTGTAGCCGTTCCACCTGTCCCTTTTGCCATCATAGCTGAGGTTGAGGTTTGGTTGACTGAACTCATCAGGAGCTATGCCAACACTTGTGAACTTTGCACCAATCTGTAATAACAATACAAATATTTTAAGATATTGAATTTAGGTTTATAAAGATTTTTTAATTTAAATGGGGTCACCATATTTGGCTATTATAAGAGTACAATTACTTATTGTTAAAATATTATTCATATATTCCCATATTATTAGAAATATTATTGTAGTTTATGGAAGTGTTTAATAACTTGTAATTTCATTAAAATATAAATAATACTACAAAGTAGGAGAATTTTAATTATCAAATATAAAAGTGCTTTCTATGCCTTTGCCGACCTCGTCAGCAAAAAGTACATGTGTGATGTCATGTTAAAAGTAATATCAAAAACAAATTACAGTTGGTTCTTTTTCTCTGTTAATAAAAGATGAGCTATAATATACCTTTCTAGGTCTTTCCAAGCAATCCTTTTTGTTATGTGTCATTGCTCCACAATTCTCACATGCACCTTTTCTAAATTTTGTCACCACTTTCGACTGTAAAGGAACAACACAATTATTGATGGTGATGAAAGTATTGTACCATTGTCTTTATTCTATACATGTTATAATGAATCATGAACTAGTGTGAAGTACAATAAAACGAGAAATATAATTATTGTAAACACCATGTCTTTAATTAGTGTAAATATTTTAAAATATTATTGGTACTGCCTCGTTGGTCGAGCGGCAGCAAGCGCGACTGCTAATCAGGAGGTCCTGGGTGCAAATCTCAAGTCAGGTACTATTGGATTTTTCTAATTTAGAATTTTTTGTAGTGACTCAAGAGTCTGGATCTGTGCCCAGTGTATGGCAATAAGCTCACCACCTATTCTATTGGGACTTAAACCTAACTGGTGAAACATTGGGGTTTACTACACCCCTCTGCCTACCCCTTCGGGGATTACACGTGTGTGTGTGTCTTGTTGTTTAAAATATTGTTTCCATCATGAAAACACATATGTTTTGGATGTTGTGTAGTTTCTCATTGTTGGTCAGAAGACTTAAAATATGAACAAATAACTAAGAGTGAGTTTAGCTACTACACCATACCTCTATGAATCTCAATATGAAATCTAGTTATAAAATTATCTATAGAACCTCATCTGCCCAACCAATTTTAGATATTTTCGTTTCTGTTACCAGACAATTCTCCCTTCCCCCACAACTGTTCTCATTCATATAATGTGCTATTATGCTTATAAACATTAAACAAACAAATGTAGAAATTAATTTGGATCATATAATTTTTTTTTACTCCCATTATCCTGCAGTCTGCATTATCTAGGCATTTAAACCATGGTCAATTAGTTATAGTATATTATATATATAACTGATATTACTTACATTATCAACACCTTTGTTGTAGTAAGTGTCAAGTTTTGTGAACTGACCCTCTCTGTCAGCTTGCGGACGCTGATGCTTCAGTGTTGGTCCACTCGTTCCATAGTACCATGGTGCCGATGAGATGTACTGTGGGATGTGTGGGTTTATATCCTTGCCTGGGAAATATTAGATAATCAGATTATAGATTTCAAAAATTAGGATATTATTGAGTGACATCAACTTATATTACATTCTGTTCATTAGCAATAATTTACTGAAGAGTACAATCAAAAAATATATGATTAAATTGTGTTCTTACATACAAATTAAACAAACACTAATTGCTGATTTACATAAAACTGTTGAAAAACATGTTTATCGAAGTTTTTAGTGTGTCTTGAAATACATGATAGTTATGACAATGGTATAATAATATAAATGTTTGAATGATTATACTATCATCATCATTGGCCCTTTAGTTAGACTACTGTTGGTTTCTGTCACCTACCAGAATGAGAACATTTAAGGCCACAGTCAGCAGCATTGACCATGTGCGGACTGACAGGTTTCACACGAGATAGAGAACATTATGGAGAACTACAAGGTGTTTGAGTTATCTCATGATGTTTACAGTCACTTTTACGTCAAGTGATATTTAATCTTCAAATACACTTTCATAGTAAAGAGGTGTGCATAAGGCTGAGCCTAAGCCCCCGCAATAAGAGATAATATTCTCAGCAACAAGGCTAGCACTGTTTCTAAGCGACTAGACTACCTAACTAGAACAAAAACCACTTACATCACTATGTAACAATTAATAACGTATGAATAATGGCCATCATACCCGTTTCATCTACAGCAGCGGGCGCTGTTCCAGCTTTTCTAGCTTCTTCCAACTCCTTAGCCTTCCGCCAGTCTTCCCTCGATTTCTTTTTAGGCTCGTCTTCTTCTTCAACTACATCGTCTTTGTTTCGCAATATTTGCGACACTGATGCGCGTACGTTTACAGCCATTGTTTATTTAAACTAAATTCACCCTATATCAGAATGAAATGTTCATACTGTTTTGGTATTTAACAAAGATTGTAAAAAGTTTCATTCCAATCACAACACGCAATAGTCTTCATAATTCTACTATAGATTGTCAAATTTGACATAAGGGTGAATGAGGAACGCCAGAGCTCATTTGCTCTTTTTTTTGCCATGAAAACCTATGACCCGAGTGAGCATAGACAACAATTTTATTTTTAAGTTTATTTGAGCAACAGTAAATAATATGTAAAACCAATAATAATAATGTTACGCGTTTCCGTAATTTATTTAATTCAACAACATACTGAACTTCACAAGAGATGCGCTTAAGTTGTTCGCATGTGTATTTCATTAACAGTGCGAATATTATGTATTAGTAACTTCCAACCTCAGTATAACTAAGAAATCATGCTGATTATCTAGCTGCTCTTTTACTCTCTGCCTCCATATTATTTATTATAGTTAGAACTAACAGTATCAACGACAGCAGGATCGTCAAAGTTATTATTGTAAACGATTAGATTCCTGTTAATTCTTATGCCCACACAGTAATAAAAAGACCTCGTTTGCGCTGACGGGGGTATTTCGTATTATATTGTGTATCAGAGAGACAGCATTTTTTGTATATATATAGTATCTCACTACTGTAGGAACAATAAACACCAATAAGGTACATAATTATTCTTTATTACAGATATGATAAAATACATATTTTAACAATTAATACACTCGCGCGTGGCACTTCACAGCCGACGACGCGCACGCGGTCTCTGGTACGAGGGGCGGGGCACGCGCACCCGCTCGCCGCTCTCGTTCTGCACGCTCTCCTCCAGCGGTTCCGCACGTGGCGTGAACAGTTTACGGCGGCTGCGTGGTATGCTATAAAAATACACCATTTAAATACAAAGAACGTAAGCAGTTGATTAGTGTGAATGAACTGCTAAATAAACTTCCGTTGTAGCCCTTTCATTTTATATGATCTGCATTTATCACCTATCCAACATGTTAAGTTTTGCTAGATTTTTTTTTGTAATACGTGCTACCAGTATCTACTCTAATACGTTTTCTATATCCATAAAAAAATTAATTAGTGTAGTGCCTCCAAAATTCTAACATTTTATTTTTGTGACATACTTACGTTCAGTTTATGTAGGTAAGTGTGAAATACACGTAACGTTTTAGTTCAACCACATAATTATGATTCACTCGAAATATTAGCGAATTCCTTTCTGCTTATCGTAAGTATGTGCTAAACAGCATATTTGATAAACTATGGTACATTGCACTTTAAAACACACTGTAACTATGTTAGGATAAAAATTTTACTAGATTCCATACCGTTTGGACGGACAACTTTGTATCTCCATAACTGGCGGTAGATTTTCTGTGTCCACTTCCATCTTTTCCGGGGATGGTATATCTTTTGTGATTTTCACTGGCGCAGGAACATCGATAGTGACATCGGAAAATTCACTTTGTAGATGAACTATATCCTTAAACTTTTGATGATTTTGTATGTGTTTTTCTTCAAATTGATTTTCTTCATCGTCTATCTTGTTCTTCCGTCTACGTAATCTCAGATTTCGTGTACTTTGAAGTAAAACAACTTCGTCAAAATTTTTATTCTTCTTTTTCGTATCAATAGCTATGCTTTCGTATGTCTTATCGTTTGACTTGTTTCGCAAATTGTACCTTACTTGCTCTTGTGTTTGTATATCTCGTGCGACCGTATCGTTTTTTTTACATTCATCACCCGTTTGATTTACCAGTAACTCAAAATCTGTAACTCTTGGTGTTGTTATGTCGTTATATATTTTCGAAAATTCTTCTATAGTATTATTACTTTCAGTTTCATACATGTTAGGTTCTGTGTGAGATGTTCTGATAGAATTGATTGCCTGACTTTCTTGTTTGATGTTTTCAATATTGTCTTTTGTCGAGGTTTCAGAGACTTCATTTTGTTTGTTTTTTACTATTTTGTTTTTAAAAACCTCTTCGTCTAGTGATGCTTGTGTAATTGTTATTGTAGGTAAAACAGTTGCTATCTCGGTTTTAATCTCAGCATTTTCGTTTATAATGATATTTTCAATGGAATCTCTTACTTGTTTGATAAGTTCCACTCCTGTCGTAGAAATAGGAAGTGCTTGTGGCGAGTCAAACATGTCCATAGAATCATTTTTCTTTATCACAACTTTCTTTTTTTGAACCGATGTTATTGGCTCCGGTTGACAAGTGACACTATCACGTAAAAGTGTGTTTATAGTACTAGGTTCAAAATTATTTGTAACCTCCTCTTTCGCGATTGACGCATATCTCAAATCATCTTGTTTTAATTCATTATTAACTTCTGAAAGATTTCTATCTGTCCCTTTTTCTAAATTAACGCTAATGTTATTGAAATAAGTCCGCCTTTCTAAAGGTTTTGTTACATCCGTATAATTTTCGTTTGGAATGTCATCAAAATAGTTTCTTTTTTTGTTTAAAAATTCAATATTGCAGAATTCGTCTTCCATTTCTTTATTAGAATCGCTTTGACAGTCCCTCGTGGCCTTCTCTAATTGCTCAAACTGAGCCAAAGAGCTATTGCAATTCGGTATCGATTTAAGAGAATTTAAAATTTTATTCACAAACGGCTCAGAAGCTTTGCGTGGTACTTCCCACTGACCATCTTGTGCCACTTTATCAACTTCCGTATCATCTGACATATTTATAGCTGCGTCTTTATACCTGACATCTTCACATTCTCGAAGAATTGCAGTTTCCTTAATATCATCATGGGGTGAAAAAGATATATCACTGTCTTGTGTTATAGTCTTATAGTGTAAATTACCGCTATTTATCGATTCATTTTTAGATACGTTTGTTTCATATGCCAATTTTTCATCTTCAATAGCTTCGATAACTTCGATAGCCTTTTGAATTGTTGGTTCTGGAACACAATACGTTCCACGAAATATATTTCTGATCTGTTTCTCGTCCTTAAGTACGTCTGGTTTAATATCTGTTTCATTGACAGAATACGTTTCTTTACTTTCTGTAACAACATCCTTAATAAAATTATCATTTGCTTCCAATCCCTTGTTAAAAGAATTTTTTTTAGCCAGCTTATCTATATTAATATGAATTGATGAATTATCTTTACAATTACCAAGGCTTTCGATTGACGTCACAGCCTTAATATCATATTGCATTTCGTCACTTTGTCTGGTTGTATCAGTTTCGTTATAATCAGCATACATTTCATCTAGTCTGCTTTTAGTTTTGTCGGTATCCTTAATGGTATCGAATGACTTTTCTAAAATGCTGTCATCTAATCGTTCACTCAATTCAACACTGTCATTTAGCGAATTGTGTTGGTCTAGAGCCAAGCTTTGATTAATCAACCGAGATT
Source organism: Parelbella ahira ahira (assembly GCA_018244795.1). Lineage (NCBI taxonomy): Eukaryota > Metazoa > Arthropoda > Insecta > Lepidoptera > Hesperiidae > Parelbella > Parelbella ahira. The sequence goes on along the minus strand of DWME01002421.1, from coordinate 11,936 downwards.
GATTAATATATTCTTTCGTAAATATTGGTTCTAAGCTCTCGTTGCACGGATCTGGATCTTCCTCTGTATCACTGCAATTATTATCACTGTCTATTACCGATATGACATCTTCATTGTTTGAAGCATTTTCATCTGATAATTTTTCTAGAATGAAAAAATTGTTCATTAACAGTTATAATAAAGTTATCACACCATGCTCTTAACAACAGCTCAACGGAAAAAAATATGTTAATAATAAATACCATCTCTTTCTTCTATGCAGGCCCGTAAATGCTGAACTTCTTCCTCTGCTCTGGCTCTGGCAAGAATTTCTGCATTTAATTTTTCCTGTTAAAAGGAAAGTAATTATGAATTGTGACCTTTGATTCAAATATGAATATTATGTCACTGATAATTTAGAAATTGTAAATTTTACCTCTAAAATTGCCATTTCTGCCATCAGTTCCGTAATCTAGAACAAAAGATTACTATTATTAATGAAATAGAAAAAGGAAAAATTCATATTGTCATCTAAGTATAAATACAAAATGTTTAAGCAGTATAATTTCTCAAATTTGAAAATCACTAACAAAAGTCATAGAATAACACAAAACATAACTCACTTTGTTTTGTAGAGATTTAGACTGTGTTTCAATTAACGGCGGCATTACGACCTTGCTTAGTCTGTTCTCATAATCTTCAACCATTTCTTCCATCTAGATACAATTATTCTTTTTACTGCATGTTAACAAGAAATGGCTACAAACAGGTTAAAATGAGGCCCAAGCAATTAGCTTGACTGTACAACAGCCAAATGAGATTGGTTAAGATGCTTTGATAAGATAAGAAATGAGAATAGGTTAATTGGGCAATAGTTTTGCAACCCTTTACACAAAAACATGTATTCAATGTGTTCAATACTTAATACATCTTGTTTTATTAAACAATATTGTAATTAAACGCAAGCCTTTTGTTATTACAAAAGGCTTGCGTTTATTTACAATCTCACCTAACAATGAGATCCAATGAGTAAGTGAAGTTAAGCACATTAGACTAGAACTAGATAATGCCTATTCATTCTTGTCTTGGAAATTTTAAGTTTGTTGATGTTCTAGGTTTTATATCAAACAGCAATAAGCATGTTAGTTCCACTCAACACCAGATGGCACTACCAGCTACAAGAATGTATTAATCCAGTATTTTGGACTTTAGGTGACCTCCTTCTGGAGCATCTGCAGCTGCATCTCGTAGTTCTGGCGTGTTATGTCCTTGGCTTCCGCCACCACCTCGCGCATGGTGTGGGCGGTGGCCGCCTGCCGCCGCTCCATGTACGCCGTCAGCTCCTTGTTGCGGGCTTCGGCTCTAGCGGAGATCATATGCATTACATAAGAAGGGAGTGAGTGATTCATTTCTATTTAGCAGTTTTATTTATTTTTCTTATACAATGGGTAATCTCATGCTTCGCTTCAACATGTAGTAATTTATTAGTTGATGCCTTTTGGAAAATATGGGTGAGATGTTATATGAAGAGTTTAAGCTCACTGAATGAGTTCAAAGTGCAGCCGCTCGTTCTCGGCGCGCAGTTTCAACACCTCCATGCTGCTGCTGAGGGTCGTGTCTTGGGAGCTCTCCAGCGTGCTTGGGTAATCTGACATTGTGTTATTGATTTCTGTGAAGAATTTTATATTGGTGACATGTGAAATTATTTGTGGCATCACATATGTATAATTTTACATTTCAATTGATTTAAAGTTTATATATTTTGAATATTTATGATTCTTAACATATATTCCAACTATAATTTTCACTGTAGTAATTATGACAAACATGTCCATTTATATTTGCGAGTATACCATTAAGATATTATGCAGTAAAATATGTATTACAATTTAGTAAGGCATAAAAATGTATTTCTTAAATAAGGACTCATTTGTCACCACTTACGTATATCTCGTGCCACGGCCGCTAGTTGTAGCACGTGTCTGGTCTCGTGGGCGTACTCCGGCGACGGGTTCAGAGTCACTACCATGCTGACGGCCTCACCTTTTGCTCCAGATAGTCCTGCACCTAATAGCCGGGTCAACTTCGATTCCCTACAAGGAATGATGTGTGTTGTAGTGTTGATGTTGGTGGAAATACACATAGTTCTTATTGTAATTGTTCAGGTGGCCAGGATTGATTAATGGGTCTGTGGGTTTATTGGTCAGTGAAACTTAAGGCCGGAAAGTTGCGGGTTTCACAATCAGTTAGGATGTACATTTGTATGATAAGCAAAAGTAAAAGTAAAGCACCTCAGAAAATATTATTATTATTATTTTATTTTTTATAAATTCTAAGGTGTGCAGGTTTCCTCACGATGTTTTCCTTTACCGTTAGCAAGTGATATTTAAACCTAAAACGCACCTTTATAAAGTGGTGCGCGCCATGGATTTAAACCCAGCCCCCCAGAGTGAGAGGCTGAATTCTTAACCACTAGGCTATTACTGCTTTTACATTATTTATACATGCATTATTCATGCTTATTTACATTGTAAAACTATAAGTCACCAACAAATTCCCATAAATAACTGACGACTTTTTTGTAAAATCCATTATACTGCGTATATTTTATCTGTGACATACAAATAGGTACAGGTATATTGTATTGCAAATGCAAATTGCACATTTTAATCACCATATACACAGTAGTTGACAATCGTACGATGTGAAGATTTGAAGATGGAGCTCAGTAGCGTGTTGCTGGAGAGTTCTATGTCCAGTTCAGTTTAATATTATGGGCTGATGGTGATGATGGTAGTATGTACAAGGAGAGCGGACCGGTAGGGCACGAGCGCGCGGCGCGCGGCGGGGCGGCGCAGCGTGTGCAGGCAGCGCTCCAGCACGTGCAGCGACGAGTTGATGGCGCGCGACTCCTGCATGCGCGCGCCCGTGTTGCGCGTGCGGCGCGCGCGCTCGCTGCCCGCCAGGTCGCACAGCCGTACGTACGACGCGCGCACGTCGCCCTCTGCCGGCACGCACCAACATCACATCCTCTACTCTTCACCATTATTGCACTCGAGTTAACCATAGCTTCCACTATCCGGATTAATTCTATACTGTGTTAATGGAACCCAAGACGCGGTTAATCTGAGCATGATTTATTCAATGTATAATATGATATGTTACAGACTTACGGTCAAGGCATATATTGTGATTGTTTTTCGCCGGTTGTTTTACATTTGTACATTCACTAAGCATTGTAGTGCAGTGTAATAATGTTTTGTGTAAGTGTAACTATATATTTACCAGTATGGGTAAGCATGGTGATAGTGAAGATGCAATGCGAGCGCGAGGATTGCGCGTGCACGCCCGTAGCCGCAACTTGCAGATTGTGCTTGCCCGCCACCATCACGTCGTAGGCCTCCTCGCCTGTCCTGACAAACGCTTGTGTGGCACCCTGAAATGGATTATCTATCTAAACTTATTATAACAAAAAAACCTAATGAATCCACAGTCCAAAATGTTCTTGAAGCTACAAGAAAAGGACTCTGCGATAGTTATGATTTGTTTCCCACAATTAATGATATGTTTGAAATCTCAGGTTATTTTCTCCTTTCAAAATTATCCCTAATCTCATTATTAAGTAGAAGGAAACACTTTCGTAGAAACATATGAAAAATGATTTCTTCAGAATGTTAACATAATGTGAAACTAAGTTAGTAACTTTAAAGTTATTATCCATAATTCCCATGCTGGACATGTGGCTTTGCGAGCCGAATATACCGCAGTCTTCAGATAGTCAGGATATTTAGCCGCGCCTCAGCAGCTCTATATTGTGATCAGCCAGCGCCGGGTTTAGTGGTCTCTTATGACATTCTGGTATCCTGGCATGGGATAGGGAGACGTAAAATGGTAATAATTAACTTATTCAGCATTCTACTGCTGGAATCTGGGTCTCCTTTTATATTGAGAGGGTAAAGGCCAGTCAGCCACGGTGGCCAAGTGCAGGTTGGTAGACTTTACACACCTTCGATTTTTTTTTTAATTCTAGGGTGTGCGTGTTCCTCATGCAGTTTTACTTCACTGTAAGCAAGTGATATTTAAATTTAAAATCTACTTTTATAAAGTGGAGCACGCATGGATTTGAACCCATCACCCTCGGAGTAAGAGGCCACTGCTGAAGCAGATCACTGCTTTTCTGGTGATGTATTCTGTATCTACTGCAACTTGGATAAATATTCACAATTGACATAAATATACATACATATTTACAATCATTTACCTTTACATAAACAGTTCCATTGGAGTCTTCCCTGATGACAAGTTTCGAAGCATTTTTTCTATCACCGGGTGCCAATAGGTCATATACACCTTCATTGTAAATTTCTATAAATGATACCTGAAAGATGTTTTCAAACAATCCTATTAGTATACAGTTCTAAGTCAAAGTGATATAGACATTACACAGGGCAGCCTACTGTGTCATTTATAATACATATATGAACTTACCTACAAACAACGTGAACCATACTTGTCTCAAAGGCTCATTGCTTAACTATTGACACAGCATTATGAATATTCAGAACATCTACCAGCATGGACCAATGACACAATAGCTTCACAGGTAGCAAAGTCCAAACTTGTTAAGAGTATTAATTAAAATTTTAGTATTTTGATTCAATTAGAATATTGTTTATAAAATGTCCTCTTGTAAATCTTATGAATCTTTTTAACTTTTAATACTTACCCATATATAATACCTAGTCCTGTTTGAAAGATCCAAGGTACTTGTAGTCATATTTTCACAAAGCCGAGTACTCATACGGCGGTACTTCTCTCGCAATGGCGCAGAAACTTGACGCAATCTTTTCACCCACTGCATATTATAAATTATAGTCAATATCTAGAGTGCCTTAGACAAGTTGATGATCACTTGTGGTATTTACCCTAGTGATCACAGAGACATCTATAAATATGTATTCGCTTCTTGGCCGTCATAATGAAGTCTATCTCGTTTAGTAACTATAGCAAACATTAACAATGGCTTTCTGCACAGTAACACTTAAGCCAATAAACTTAGTGTTACTTGTGTATAAGTATTCATAAAAATATTTAAATATTGAATGCAGACATGTTAACATAAAAACTCACCTGTAACTCATAATCCTGTTCAACATAGCTTAGTTTGTCAGCTCCACCTTCTGATGGTTTGTACATTGGCTGTTGAGCCGCCTCCACTACTCGGAATACATATTCCAGAGACCTGGGCACCAGTCCTGGACACGCTACTGTGCCCATAAGCGTGTATGTCTTTCCAGAACCTGATGCTCCATATGTCAAGAGGGTAAAATTGTGACCATCAGGTAATTTTCGCAAGTTGTCTTTCACTACGTTTTCGAAGATTTCCTGTTGTTTATTAAGAATTATTACTCGTCTATCTGTGTATTCAATTATTCTATTCTTCTGTCAAAACTTACAGCTATTTATAATGAACAATCTGATGAAAAAAATTAAATTTTAATCAAAGGTAAAGACTGCAAGTGTTTGTGGTTCTATTCCAAATCACTAACATTTTTATTTTAATGGTTTAATGACATTTGATTTCGCGATATTGAACGCATACTTAACAGCGTGCCGCTCGTGATATTACTTATTGATATGACAGCCATACCAATTGAAATAATAAAACACATCAGCATTACTTACGGTCTGTGTTGCTTCAGGACCGAATATGTAGGAGAAAGTATACATTTTAGACACATTATGCTGAGTGCGTCTGCCGTGCCCTGCTGTGGTAGTATCCAACGAAGTTAACAGACAGCGGTCTGAGCGTATCTCGTAAAGGTTGCTACGTATATTGCACGGCTTCAACCTCAAATAGACTTGTACTAACTCTGGTTCGTCAGACTCTGAATCCTCTTCGAACAGTTCCATTAAGTTTGTGCCTTTTTGTGGCCTAGGTCGCATGAAAGGGTTTGATATTAACGGAGGTCGTGGCTCAATAAAAGAGGGTACGTCACGCTTCGACACATCGTTGTCTGAAAATCGCGATTCCAACATTATATTTTTACACCAACGAAACAAACATGTAACATTTTAAAATTAACACAATGAAAACAAACGGTAACGGTTCCCTTTCTTTTAAATTTTTGAGTGGTTGTTCTATTCTATTGAATGAACGAAATTAATCTCGTTATTTAAATATCCATAGAGTGAATTCTGTTTTTACATAAGTAAAGACAAATATTTCTAGTTTGCACAGCCAAATAATATTTATCGTTTTTCTTTACACGATACATGTTCATTATGAACATCACTAATGTCATTCGGTCTGTAATTTGTAACACAATCGTTCAGTCATTTTTACAAATGTCGGGTGAGTGCTTGTGTACGGTTTCAGAGTTGTTTATATTTCTATTTTTGCGAACTTAAATCGGTGCCAACACAGAAATGTGTCACTTATAGTACGTTTATCACTGACAATTGATTGTGGGTTTTGCTTTAGTGATCATAAACGAATGGCGTTAATGGGTTGAGAAGTGTTTGAAGATGTGAAGAATACTTTTGGGTTTGGCTTTGTGCCATAGTGCTACGCGCTCAGATCAGATCAGTTTTGTGGGAATCAGTGAAGATGAAGTTTCTAATCGTGATATTGCTTTTACTTGTGGAAGGGTCGTTGGGGTATTGCCCGTCGTTGTGTGTATGTAGAAGTAACAAGTCGGGGGACGTGGTGGAACCCCTGCCTGATGAACTTCTGAGGCTCAAGTGCGGTGGCAGCCCGGCTCAGATCACGGAGCTTAAGGAAATCGACCTCAGCAAACTCTGGACTGTGGTTGTCAGCTTGTAAGTCATTACTTTTCGTATTTCTTGAGACTAAAGAGGAACTGAAGCAGCTCATTTGATGTTGTCATTAACACTATATTAAAACGGTGAAAACTATGGTGGATGTATACTATGCAACACATAATGTAATTGATACTGTAATGCACATCCATTAAAGTGTGTATGCTATGCTAATGAGACTCAACAGTTGCCAAGACACTCTTAATCTAGATTTAAGGACTTATATCTCACAGTGATAACTAGGGAGCCCAGCCAGTTAAGATTTTTTATAAAGTAAAGAAACTATAATTGGGTGAGGATTATTAATTTGGATTATTAATTAGTTTGAGGAATAGATTCACTGGTACTATGTTTGATTGTATCACATTGTATATCTCGAGGCCTCCCCACCATTTAATTAATGTTTTCCAGTAGTTAATGTAGTATAAAATTTCTCTGTGTTTCCAGACACATGTAACTTGGGAATGTTCAAAGTTCAAACCAAGGATAAAATATAGTTTCCTAGGCATATGTGCTCAATCTTAGGTCCTGTCTACGCTTTCTATTCGATGTAATTGTGGCCCAATGCCGGATATTTTGTATATTGATAAGTTAATTATTATAGAGGTCAGTCATTTATAATATGACTTTTATTAGAATTGGATTTAATCTGTGATTCTTGAGGACAATTGTTTTCAACAGCAGTACAAAACTGTATATAGCTTGTAATAAATTTTTTTGTTATATATCTTTACACCATACTTCTTATTTTTTACTTGGTTATAAATTATATGATGATGATGATGATACCCATAAGTTCATTTGGTAGTTCATAGTTCATTTGATGTGATGAAAATTTTCAGAAATTTATCAGGCAATGCCATCTCAACACTATCAAGAGAACTACATCTGCCAAATTTGCAAAAGTTGTAAGTATACCAATACTAAGATGCTCTCTCATTTACCGTAATACATATAAAAAATAGATAAAACAGCATAGTGTTTATAGTATCCCTGAACATTTCAGAAGTTTTGATGTTAAAATGTTGTTAAAAATGTTTAACATGTTAAAACCAAAATAGCTCATTCAGCAATATACAATATAACAATGCACAGTTTTATTGCATATACAATGTATTTACCTTTAGCAGTGTTATTAATACTTTGCATTTGCCAAAAAACTGTTAAACAAGATTGTTACCAAGACTTAGGCACTTCTGTTTCTTGCTTTGGTGAGAGGCTAAGTTTTTTAAGGTGTATTTATTTATAATTAAAATTTGCATTTTCTAATTATAATGTCCATTGTACAAATTGATATTTCTACTTGACATTTATTGGTATTAAACATTCTTACATAATATATTTCTCTTTGCAGAGATCTGAGCAGGAATCAAATAAATCTAATAGAGTCTGATGCATTCTACAATATGACTTCATTGCAAAGACTGGATCTGTCGCATAATCAAATCAGCAATGTCTACAAGGAGATGTTTAAAGGTCTTGTAAACCTCGAGAGGCTTGTTTTATCTCAAAACCACATATCTGTATTGGCATCTGGAACTTTTGACTATCTTGTTGGCTTGAAACAACTGTAAGTAGTTATAGAAAAATTGTTTAATGCACACAATTATATTATTCTCATTACTTCTAGATGACACTACATTGTATTGTAGCAGATGTGATACTAAGATGTGACATTATTACTTATTGTGTCTGATTCTATGCATAAAGTGTAAAAGGGAACACCCTGTGTTCCATTGAAATCAAAATAGTAACTTAATGTTAGCTTTTCCTTCTGGTACATTAAATTGCCCTTGTCATTATTTGATTTTATTGTAATTATTTTTGATTATTTTATTTGTCATTATTTGATTGTGTAGAAACAAAAGAAAAAGGCAATTATTTTTTTTAAGTCCATTTTTGTTTCAAAATCAATATCTTTGATGTTAGCTTATTTTTATTAAAAAATTTGGTTTCAATTAAGTCATTCATATTGAATCAACTAGTGCAACTATTATCTATTCTCATTATAAAGTAATAAGTTTTAATTGCGAGTCCTTTCATACATGAACTAATTAAAATTCATTAGTCTGTGCATCATGTTTTTAACAATAGAACTGTGTATTAACTGTTTCAGAGATATAACACAAAATCCATTAATATGTGACTGTGAGCTGTTATGGGTGGGTGATTGGGCTCGGAACACTAGTGTGAAGCTTGTGGGTAGTCCAAAATGTGCCTTCCCAGATAACATGGTGAACAATACTATAAGAAAATTAAAGATTTATTTGGATCTCCCCGCTTGTGGTAGTGTTCTTCCATCCAATACATTAATGGTGAAGCCAGAGAACGGACAAGTGGTTTTCGAAGGAGACACACTAAAGTTAACATGTAATGCACCTTTCGCCTCTGTTATAGCTAATTATGAATTGAAGTGGGTCCATCCCATGCTGGAAATATGTGACGTAAACGTAACAAACACAGATATGCAGGAAGAGGGAATAGCAGAGACCGCAGTTTATTTCCCAAACATTACAAGCCATCATATGGGCAATTGGACTTGCATGTATAAAGATCAGAACCATATTAAGCGAAATCATTCTGTGGAAATTGTTGTATTGTCGAACAGGACTCAGTATTGTTTGTCACATCATACTGTCGATAATAAGGGTCTGTACTCATGGCCTCAGTTATTGTTGAATCATACAGCAGTGGTGCCTTGTAGGAGTGGAGAGGGAATGGCATATAGACATTGCAACGGGAATGGAACATGGGGTCCAGCAAATACAACGGAATGTTCATATATAAGTAATGTGACAAAACTCCTTCAGCAGTTTGCTTTGCTCAATGTCAGTCTGGTTCAATATTCAGCACTGAACGCGACTGAGAGACTGGCTATGTTAATACAGGAGAAAACTTATCCATTGTCAGAAATCAGTGATCCTGATGATGTAATGTTTATTGCTCAAGCTATTAAGAACTATATGCAGTATATTGCTGAGGAGAAAGATCTTGGTAAGCAAAGTGAAATTTTATTTATATATCATTGACTGTAATAATATAAGTGGGAATCAACGATATCTGACATCTATTTCTGTGTAATGGTTATACGCAATCAGGAAACAGGTATTATCTATTTTGAAAATGACAGAGGAAATTTACAGTAACTGCATTCATTCTAATACCATACTAACCATGCTAATGATACTAATAATCCCTGTTTCTGTAGTCTTTTCTTAATCTTATTTACATTTATTGGATTTTACTGTCATACTAATTGGACTAACTGACACCAACAATTACAGTCAAGTACAGATGTCTATTTGCACATTGTGACTTGGGACCATTGTTTGCTCATTTTACTTACGAAAAACTTTTTAATAATGAACCCATTTATCCTTCCACTGTTGGAATATGTTTTTCCACTCATTGAGAGAGATGCAAATCTTTATACAAGTATTCTGTCATGTCTGGTCACATTTTTCTTGCCTGGCGTTGATGAAGGTTAAAATAATCATTCTAATAACTTTTTACTTTCATTTCCAGGGTCTTCCCTGCTGGATGTGATCAGTGCATCGATGAACATATCTCGTTCAGTGATGGCCAGAGCTGAAATCCTGCATTCTGCAGCCACCGACTTGCTGCGCGCTGCAGAACAAATATCTGCTTACACTGCTAATGTACAAGGACATAAGGTTTGAAATTAGATTCTGGTCATTTGTATGCCTTCACTCATACCTCTAGTTTCAATCAATGACTTTAATAGAATAATAATATATATTGGGTAATAATTTATACTTAGATTTTTTGTCATATACCTAATTCAACATAGGCAGTATCCTCGCCTGGCGTCAATTATTGTTTGGTTTCATTGCGGAAATTCCGTCGCAGAATGAAACTTTCAAATGAAATCGTATCGCAAGGGTTCTCATGTAAACATTGCGTGCATATTTGCGTGCAGGTGAATCTAGCGGTGGAGCGGTTCCCGGTGCGCGAGGGCTTCGCAGGCGTGACGTGCGTGTGGCACAGCGTGGGCGGCGCGCGGGGCGGGCCGCGTGCGCCGCGCCTGCACTGCTCCACCACCAACCGCACCGTCGCGCCGCTCTTCACCGTGTCTGACGCGCTCATACACGCCAGCGTGCAGGTGCGGTACCTCTACTCAATCACTCACGCACACACTTACATATACACAAAAATACTGATACATGACCCGCAAAATCGGCAAAACCGCTTCTAACTGGAGAATAAATGTATACGCGCAAAATTATCGTTCGTGGGTATTTTATTGTGTGATAATCCCATAAAAGTCCGTTGTCTCGAAAATAGTAGATATATGCAAGCAACATTTTTATATACTTTTCCAGATACCAACATCCCTTCTGTATAGCACAACAGAAACCGGTGAACTGCTGCAGGCCAAGCCCCATGATCTCATTGTGTCTGTTTATGATGACGCTTCTCTGTTCCCCCTGCTACCTGTCATGGATGATGGGCTGTTAAGGGGTCACCGTTCCAAGGATTATTACGGTCGGAGTACTAAGAGAGAAGATATGAATATGGAGATCACTTCTCCTGTGGTCGGCTTTCAGCTTAGTGAGTTCTATATTAATCTAATAATCTAATAACTTTAGCAGTAATGATGTTGTTTCTGATTGCAACCATAATATTAATATTGAGAAAGTTTGTTAGCAGTCTTTTCCGCTCTGCTGTGTCCTTGTGCGATATCACTAGTTGCCATAAGGAATAACTCGTACTTCATAATTATTCGCTTTCGATTTGAGCCCTGGCAAAATCTGGAAGCGAGAGGTTGTCTCACATCTGCGATGCGAATTCCAATAGCGGCCAATCACTAACAGCGAGGACCAGTATTGTATTTGTTTATCTTTTATTGTTTGTGAGCAGTGGTGGATTTTAAAGCCTAATTACATTTTCTACCAGTCCACCCCACCCTTTTAGATACTGAGCATTTGTGGTATCTGTCATAAAGGCGAAGCAACAGTAACAGCAGGAGAATGAGACAAAGAAAACAGTAGTGTTTGCGCTGTTGTAGATAGGTATCTGATGTAACAATACCGCTGTGCCGGCAGACAACGCGTCGCTGGGCGGCGGCGCACTGCTGGAGCCGGTGATCGCGACGGTGCGCGCGCGCGGCGCCG